>BFEA01000407.1:466086-479481 GCA_003427395.1 Chara braunii
CCCCTTCTCTTTTTTTTTTTTTTTCGAATTTTGCTTGGCCTAACAAGGCCCCTCGGTGTTTGATTAAAGGTGCCTTGCTGAGACCCGTGTCTCCAGTCTCATTGATTCTTGAATTTTTGTTTTCATAATTTGATAAATGCATGGGAATTGCCCGCGCATTAGTAAGCGCGCTAGGAATTTGGCCCGACAGTTACAAATTCCGAAATAAACGGAATCCGACGTGTCCTTTTTGTGCATGAATGTTCTCGACTACGTCGCGAAAGACCCTGGAAATTTGGTGGGAATACGAATGGATGTAGGAATGCCTTTCCCGCGCCTACTTTACGTGCGGATATGGTGACTTCAATTTTTGAATTAGCATTTTTGGTGCCTCTTTTTGCATTTGTGATCGGCGCCATCCAAGCAAGCTTCCCCCTTTCTGCTCCCCTCGCCATCTTCGACGATCCCTTCGCGCCCGCACTCACTCTTCCGCTGTAATCGTTTTTCCCGCTCTCTCTTTCTTTCTCCTGTCTTCCCCCCCCCCCCCCCCCCCCCCCCCCCCCCCCCCCCCCCCTCGCCGCGCCTTTTCTCTTTGTTGATCATCTGAATCTTGGATCCGTTTCGCGCTAGCTTGCACACCCTTCTTCCTCCCACTCTGAGTCCTACACCCAAGATCCCGGTCGATCCTCTCTTCACTCCATCCAACCAAGGAGAAGCGTCGTGTAAGAGGAAACTCCTATTACTCGACAACTCTGATTGGCTGCCTCTCTCACCCTTCCCTGATGCAATCTTCATCCTCCCTCGTACCTACCTCCTCCTTCCCGCAACTATAACTTTTGCAAGCGTGCCTGCAATTCTCTCCCTCAACTCGTCTGCCAGCTTCTGGGAAGCCGTGACTAGATAGTATGTGTGACGCACGAGTCGAAAAGTCCCGACGGGCTGACTGTAGCCTGGCCGGCGGTGCGCCTGATCGCCACGACGGAGTGGGGGATCCGGGCAGGCCGTGCCGAGACTAAGTTGGCGGGGTGACGATCGCAGTGGTGGAAGGTGGCACGTGACGGTCGGGATCGTCAGTGCATACGCGGGTAGTGATCGGAGTTAAATATATGAATGGCCCGTGGCCATAGTGAAACTTCACGGTGGACGCACCTCCTTGTCTTGAATCTATTCCTTTGGAGTGAGTTCAGTTTGGCGACAGTTAGGCCGGGAACTTTTTTTTATCATCGGATCTTTGGTATAATTTTCATATATCTTGTCTGCTCCGCGTCTTTTCCTCCCTACCTCCTCTCTCTCCCTCTATGACATGAATGATTGTTGATCTATTGCACACAATAGATGAGATGGTTGTTTTGACCGACGCTTAATTAGTCTTGGGAGTGGCGAGGCATGGGTGCAGAGCACACGAAACTGAGGGTTGTGTGGCTGTCATTTTCGCACCTCCCTTTGATAAATGTTTGTGGGACATGAATGAGAGTGCCTGGATGATGTCATAATGAGACGATTGCCTGGCGAACTTGTCTCCGACTAGATCATAGGATCGTTGTGATTGACACGTGGAATGCATGCTAGATAGGATTTCATTGTTGCCATGTGGACCGATTGTCCCAAGCCAACTGGGCGCCGACCTCCCGCATCCCCGCCACGCCCCTTCCCGTATAACGAGAAGAGGACACGTGTATGCGAGTGTGACGTACGAGAAGCCGTCGCCAAGATCGGCGGAAGATACTACTTCCCTCCAGAAACCCGATGCTCTCGATTTGTCGTTGCTGGTTTCGTTATTGTGGACACACACTTTCCACCTTATTCGTTGTTGTTGCCGTTTAATGAGCTAATCGTCATCCCGTGGTCGGCAGTAGCGCCTCATTGGCCTAACACTCTGTGCAGCGATTGTTGCCGCTTCAAGCGTTACCAATCGAAGGGCTTTCAGTACCGAGTACGAGAGGAAGATGAACATAACGAGAGAGCCACTCGGTTAAGGCCTTCCACGTCAGATTCAAAGTTGTGTAATGAGCGGCGTCAGAACTTCACCCGAAAACGGGATACCAAGTATGTGCCCGCCCCCTTCCACGCGAAACGAAAAGCGACTGTTCGATGGGAAGTTTAGCGATACTTTTTGGATTGAATTTCCCGGCGTCGTGCGTCCTGCGCGCGCCTTTTTCTCCCTCAAAACCCACGCAGTGACGGACCCTCCCCCTTCTAACTAAGTCGGACCGACACAGGGGATTTCGGTTATGTCCATGTCCCCATACTCAATTTCCCAAAAATCCTTGGCACACTCCATCTTGTTGTCTTTCTGGGGCCCCTTCCGCAATTTTCAACACTCCGAATGGAAGGCAGCACAGGGCGTGAGATTGGTATCGGAGCCGGCACGTGTCGGTTCTGACGATAGTAAGACGAGCTCGCGAGAGGAAGATCAGTTAAACGATCTAACTCCTCCCATCACTCGGCAGAGGTCTGCCGAAGCTCGACCACAAATGCCCATAGTCGATGCTAATGGAACACCTCCCCGGGTGATGGTAAGCATCCCCCCTACCTTCCCGTTCTATCCCAACTACACTCATCCCGAGGCATAGCTCGAAGCCGTGCAAGCTCAGGCGTATGGTGTCGAGGATCTTCCTCACGTCATTACCATGCTACTACAAAACACTGCTCATGACTGGTTTAAGAGGCATAAATGGTTAGATTGGCATACATTCAAGAGGGCGTTCCTAGCGAGGTTCGACGAAGTCAATGAAGACGTTGCGTGGTTCGTACTAAAAACCCGACCGCAGGAACCCGGTGAGCTGCTACCCGACTTTGTGGATCGGTTTCAGACCGCATTAGAGAAATCAGGACGAGAAGAAAACGCTGCTCGAGATTTGTTCATCGATCATCTCCTCAATCCAGTGCTAAAAACGAAGCTGCAGGAAAAGGTTCCTCTGAAGACGAACCAGCTACTCATCATCATAGCTAAAGCCCTTGAACTAGATCTCCTGGACACTCGCAAGTATATCAGTCAAGGGGATGAAGACATCTCGAACACAATCCAAGATGTGGCCGTTAAGCGGCGTTCGTGGCTCAGAGCGGTGGGACGATTTTACCCTCGTCCTGATCACGACTATCGGAACGGACCCGCCCCGGATCTTTCTCCATATCATCCCATGCCTCTCTCGAAACCTCCTCTTTCTCCAAAGATGGCACCCGTGAATACCGTAATGCCCCAGGATGCTGCATCAATGCCTATTACTACCATTCATCTGGCCCAGATGATTCATACCTCCACGGCTAAACAGTCTGAGGGGATGAATAATCTAATTCAGATGCAGGCTTCTCAGATGAATCGGCTGGAACAGATCATGACGAAGCTATTAAAAGCTAATCCCAATCCTTCCTGCCCCGTTCCTGCTTTGTACCCTCTGCTGACCGCCCCTCTTGTATCTGGACCAGCTCCCCCTCATGCGGTCAATCTAGTAGGGATGATTGAATGTTACGAATATAAACAGCCTGGACACTTTGCACGTGAATGCCCCCAGCCAAAGCGTAACCAACCTCCGCCAGCAGCCGTGCCTGTGGCCTTGAATCAAGGCCGGACGGCCGCAGTGTTGGAAACAACAAAGGATAGAGAAGCCTCCTCCTTCTCTACCGAACAGCCGCCTTCGACCGACCCCATCGCGTCTACTTCGGGATCATCTTCTGAAGAAGCCGATGTCCTTGATCCTGTAGAGTATCTTCATTTAGCATGACTAATCGGAGCAATCTGACCTGGAAAAGATAAGCTCGAATGGGTCGAGCGAGGATCAGAACCCGGACCGCAGTTTCGAACGGGAGAAATCGATGTCCTGCAGACGCTCAAGCAGTTGGACATCCGAGTTCCTGTCCCAATAGGACACTTCCTAACCATATCAGAGGAAACTTTTGCAACAATGTCAGAAGAATAAAAAACACTTCACGTATCAGCGCGTTCAACGTATGCTAAAGAAGAAGAAGGATGACGAGGCTGAGGCAAACTCTCCCCCTGCGACCGAACTTGACGCACCTGAAACGTCGCGGTGTCAGGGCAAATACCCTGACAAGGGTATTTGCCAGGGTTTTCCAACGTCGGATGTCGTCCGACTTTTTCGTGGAGTTGAAGGAGTTGATGATACCGACGTTTGCCAAAAGGTTATTCAGACCTGACCTATGACTGGCAGACAAAAAGTTCAGATGTTAGTCCGAACGCGTGTGGCGTCCAGGGGTAGCGGATGTGAATGGTAATGCTTCACTTTGTCAAAGTCGCAGGAATATGCGGATATGGGAATGGAGAAACTAAACCTATTCTACCTAAAATAAGGTCGCGCAACTCTTAAGCCGTGTGATTCAGGGCCTAAGGAGGCTAAAAAGAGGGGTGAATCGGGTATAGGGCCGCGGCGCAGGGGAGAATAAGAAGAAGGTTTCTTTTTCTGGGCCGCGGGGGTCGGCAGTGAGCCAGAAGGTTGATAGGTCGATGCCGAGATCACGCGGCCTACCAACGGTGTAAGGCCTGTCGGCAAGGCCTGTAGGGCCACAGGCAGGCATGCAGGGCCTGTAGGGCCACAGGCAGGCAGGCAGGGCCTGTAGGGCCACAGGCAGGCAGGGAGGGCCTGCAAGACCACAGGCAGGCGGGCAGGGCCTGCAAGACCATAGGCAGGCAGGCACGGCCTGCAAGGCCACGATATGGGGGGATAGAGACAGGGCGAAGCTCTTCATATAGAAGAGCTGCTCTTATCACTATTGTGATAGGAGCTAGCCCAACAGGACCCTTACTCGATGGATACCGAGATCGAATCTCAAACGTCGTACCTCTGGGTTGGCTCCTTTTGGAGCTGGCCGCAGCTTTTGAAGCCAGCGTGATTCGATCTGATTGCCCGATCGTGAAGATCGCACGACCCAGATCGGCCGCTCGAGATTGCATGGCCCTGGGCGAGGATGACACGCATAAAGCGAGAAAAGGTCTAATTTTTTGTTTTCTTTTTTTTTGCCCTAGGGGGGGTTCGAACTCGGGCAGGCGACTTGAGAGGTCGTGGCTGAAAAGCCACGATGGGGTCTGTAAGCTGACCGTTGGCATAAGCCAACAGAAAAAGACAAGAAGAAGAAAAAAAAAAAAAAAAAAACTAAAACTAACTGAAAATAAAGCGCCAGATGGCGCCCTGAGAAGTGACTTAGGCATTCAGCCCCAGTACACCGAACAGCGCCTTGAAAAATGGGCGACTGTTTTCTTCTTTTGTTTTTTTTTCTCTTTTTTATTTTTCTTCCTTTTTTCAGGATTTTGTTTTAGATCGTTTTTAGATTTTGTTTTTTCCTTCTTAGATTTGCTTTAGATTTTGCTTTTTTCGTTTTCTTTTATTTCTTTTTTTTTTGGTGCCAGAGCACCTGGTCGTTTCGGACGAACGGGTGCGATTGTGCCAGACTGTTTCATCGGACTCACACCGACTCTTCAAGAGGCTAAACCTTGACAGTCTGGCCGGAGGCGAATGGACCCACCCTCGATTGTGGGTTTGTACACTACCGTGGTGTGTGTGTGTGTGTGTGTGTGTGTGTGTGTGTGTGTGTGTGTGTGAGAGAGAGAGAGAGAGAGAGAGAGAGAGAGAGAGAAAGGGAGGGGTCCTATACCGTCGGGATTCCCCCACCAAGACTGCGCCCGTTCGAAAACGGGCTGCAGTGCAATCTGGTGGGCGGTTGTTGCGCCTGCATTAGGCGCGATATGCGTGTCGGATACAGGCGCACGACTGAAAGGGGAAAGAAGCCCCTTTGAGCTTGACTCTAGTTCGAGTCTGCGGTGGTGTCGATGTTATTTTTTTATACTGGCAGCACGTCGGCAACACTATTGTGAGGGAAGATTGATGCGGGTTTTGCGTCAGTGAAGACAATTTTTGTGTGTGATTTGACGTTGGTGTTGCGGGGCAGCCGTAGTACCAGGTTGACGACGCAGCAAGCAGTGGTCCGCATATTTTTTTGTGGTGCACAGTTGTTAAGGTGAATTTCAGTGTGACCTAGAGGTTGGGCTAACGCTGATGCACGATTGAGATTGTGCGGTAGTGGTGCGCGGGCCGGTGACATGAGGAGGACGCAAAGTGAGTGCTCGCGACAGTGACTATTGGAGCTGCAGCGCTTGCGGTTTGCGCCAGGAAGACATGCTCATTTTTGGGAGGCTCGCGGCACATGCAGTTTCATCCAGGGCCACCTTTATTTTTTTGGCGGCGCGCAGCACAAGCGGCATTTGAGAGCGGACCATCCAGTGCTGTGGTGGTAGCGTGGGACCGTTTGGGAGCATTTTTTGACCAGGTGGGACTGATTTTGAAGATCGGAACCGACATATTGGGGTGGCTATTGTGAGCATACGTGGTACCTGGAGAAAGCGTGGACTTGTAATTGGTTGAGAGTGTCCTTGGTGGGGGAAGTACGGTTGGGACCACACGGGACTCATTGTTAGGAACACCCTCTTGGAGGGTTATCTCACTTGTGTCTTTCAATGGAGGTAACTTTTGCTCATACGAGCACTTGGAGGGTGAGGTGGCCGTCGTTCAGTGGAACGGCCACGAGTTGTGGAGTTGTGAGCTGCACATTTCCAGTCTCAACGGCGATCGTCTTCTCAACTTTGACTGGAATATTTTTTGGCTTTCTTGAGTGAGTCGTCTTCAACTTCACTCAAGGTCAGTCGATTGAATGACTCGGATTTCTCTTCACACCTGTGTGAACCCGCACTTTGCTCGACCTTTTCACTTTGAATGTTCAAAAGAAAAGGCAGAGGAAAGTTGTGTGAGTCATGCATGTGAAAGGTGAGGTCTCACTGGGGTATGGGGTTGTATTGGTTTTCCTTGATCTTGTTGTTTGACGTGTTGTGCTGGTAGGTAGAAAGATGCCTGCTATGGAGATTGACTTTGCCTGTTGGAGAAAAGGAAAAGGATTGTTCTCTTTCAATCTTTCACCTGCCTGCATGATAAAGTACTTGAATTTTGGAATGAATAATTCCAACAGGTACCTGAAAGAAAATTTGTGAGTATAATGAAGATGCGGTCAATTGGACTTAGTTTTTCTAACATTGACGTATTCTATCCCAAATGACTTTATCTACCTGTACCTGTCAAAATAAATCTCGCTCTCCATGTCATTCGATTCCTTTCGTCTAAGTTACCCTGAAGTGAGGACAAATGAGAATAGTTGAAAGTAACCTGCAGTGAACACATTATTTTTCTTTAGGAAGCATCCAAGGCGGGGGTTCGTATGATTTCGGAGCCGGCCCTGTTACCGACTTGGAGTGGACCCGACTCGTCGGGGGTGGTACTTTGCCGACTCGGTGGTGACGACCCAACCTCTGAGATCCGGATCTGCAGGCCCGGGCGAGGGGAAGGAGTATCCACAGACCACTTCCTAGAGAAAGAGGCATGCAACACGTCAAGCAATGCCCCTGATCAAGAATCATCCGCGAAGCAACCTGTCATCCAGGAAGATTAAGAATGTATGGAGACAGGCGTATGCATGTTTAATCATAGGTCGGTGATAGTTGGAATGAATAACTTTGGTAGCGCATCTCATCAGGTCAAAACTAAGGCAGTCCGACTACCTTGTCGGCTGCATCAATGTTATTATCGATAGTCACTTCTCGTTGGCGATTGTATGATTGTTCTTATGGAATTCGACCCGGGGTGGTCAAATTGTTTTTCGATATCGAGTTGTTGGTTGTACCATATGATGATTCTGATTCTTTCAGTTATCATTTGAGATTAGGCATGATCCGGTCGACTATAGTCGACGCCTTTTGGTGAAATTATGAGTGTTTGTTATAATTTTCTTTTGATTGTGTGCTTAAGGGACTAGGATTAATTTTGTGGTTTCACGCTTGGTTGAGACCGTCCTAGTCGACCGGCGTCCGCTTCGTACTTAGGAGATCAGCGCCCTAAGGAATGAACGACGTTCGGGTTCACTTGGCGTTAACCAACGTATCTATACTACGGCGAACGAGCAAATGCCCTCGGCTGACCTACCTCTGTAATTGCATCTAAAAACTTTCGCACGTGGGTCGGTAGCTCAGGAGGGATACGCCCCTAAAGGTGTTGACAGCTCCTTAGGGAATGTAGCTTATGCCCCGCAGGAACCTATCCTGTCGTAGGGGACCGCGGGATGTATTGCTGGCGCACCCGGCTAGAGCGGCGAGGGACGATGCAACCGCGCGGCTCGCGAGATTATCTATGCGTCGTTCCCGAGTTGTCTCTTGATTTTGTTTTTTTCTGCGTGACATGGCCGGGAGGGCCCTCGCTCGCGCGAGAGCCGATGAGCTCGACAGGTGGCGCCGTTGCCGAGGATAACAGCAAACTACCGTTGTCCCTGGTGGAATGACACTCGGATGTTTTGTTATTTTATTTTGATATGTGTTTTTCGAAAACAGGCATGATTGATATTTGATAGACCCTACGAATCAGTCTGGCTTCTTACCTTTATGCCTTATCGCCTGCAGGTTAATCTTCTCATAGTGAGATGACGGAAGGTAGGCTGAATGACGATCTTTGAAACAAGATGGATAAGTTGATTGAAACGTTTGAAGAGAAGATTGAAAGAGCAGTTATGGCTCCAAAGATCAATGTTCCTCTTGTTGATGGAAACAATGTTCTGAAATTTCTCTCAACATTTAAGCAATTGGCTACCACTCATGATTGGAGCGAGCAAACAATGTTGACAAGGATGATGTCCTTGACACATATAGATTTGCGTGACGACGTAGCGAAGTTGGTCTCTGAAGTTGAAAGTTTGAACAATTTCAAGAGACTGATGATTGCTAAGTTTTCTGACTCACCCGGAGCCTGAGATAGAAAATAGAAGTGAAAGCAAAGAGATTTCAGTAGTGATGACGATAGCGAGAGTAATCAGTTAAACCATCATCATAAGCTTAGTAAGGCTGAAAGAGTTGTATGTAACTTGGTTCAAGGGGGTCAAGGAACCAGTCGTCGGGACAGAGAAATTGAAAGCATCAAACCATGTGGATCTCGGGGAGATGTTCCGACAGCTGTGGATATTAAGTCGCCTACTCGTATACAAGGCAAACAATTAAGTAAGAAAGAAAGGAGGAGGCAGACTTTAACCTACTATAAGTCTTTGAAATGTATCTATTGTGCTCTGAGTAGTCATAGTACAAAACTTTGCAGACGTTTTCAATTAGATGTGGAAAAGGGTATTGTTAATAGAAACAAGGAGGGGATCTGGTTTGACTGGATGAACTTTCCGATCATCTTGGTTGAAGGGGATAAGAAGAGTTTAGAGATGTACTAGTTGAGCGAATGTGGAGTAGGATTAAATAATCAAATTAGATTATATAAACTATTATAAAGTTAAACTGACATTCTACCTGGTTTTTGTTATGGCCAGCTGTGTAGATCCCCGTACGAATACGGGCCGTACGTACGTACGTTCGACCGTACGTACGGGCTCATGTGGTCGTACGGGCCGTACGTACGAAAAAAAAAAAAAAAAAATCAAAATAATCTAAAAAAAACATATGTTATCCAAAAAAATAAATTGAAACATTTTTGCCTCAGGGTCATATTGAAATTTGTTACGAAATTTGAGATAAAAAAAAACGTTTTTTTTTTTTTTTTTTTTTTTTTGTACGGGGCTGTACGTACGGCCGTACGACCGTTCATACGGCCGTACGTACGACCGTACGATAAACCACCCGTACGTCCAGGAGCAATGGAAGCAGCAAGTGAAAGCGAAGGTGGTCATCAAGATAAAGATATATCGAATCTTCAAAGGATAGTTCATCTCCTCGAGCAGAGAGTTACGGAAAGAGGAAGTTTGCAAAAAATAAAAATCCTTTTTTTCAATGGTAACTTTGTTTCCACATTTCTGGATAAATTTGAGCAACTTGCATCCATTAATAACATGGATGATCATAAAATGTTGCGACTGGTTCTGAGATATGTTGAAAGAGAACTTGTGGATGTAGTCCAGAAAATAGCCGAAGCATCAACATGGGCAAATTTTCGAGATGCCATGTTAGAGAAGTTTTGACTTGGGGATAAATTGACGACATTAGAGGATTTGAAGAATATCAAACGGGATGTGTACGTAGTAGAAGATGAATTTCTTCTTGAATATGAAAGGACCGCTCGTCAGATACAAAGTTTAAGGATAAACAAAAATGTCTTACCTTTCTCGCAAATTTCTCTGAGGCAGAGCAGCAGGAGCTTATTCGTGGGGTAAACGGCAAGTCGGATTGGGCAAGGATCCGTTCAAATTTGAGAAATGGGAACTTTGATCAAGTCCTTCGGTTGCAACTTCGCTTGCTACAGTCTGGGGAAGAATGCCGGGATAATAAAAGGAAGAGGGATTCAACCCTCATTTCAATACTCTCGGAAGTAAAAGGAATAATGAAAGAAATTCAGAAGGGCATATGTGATAAGCATCAGCGAGAAAAACAAGGAGGCAAACAATTAATGATGGATCGACATGATCTCAGTAGAAAAAGTAGGAGAATTTGTTCAGATGATGTCTCAACGCCAGATGCTCGGGAGAATGAGTCCTCCAAGTCAGAGTCTCGAGGTCGACAAGGGTAGCGTGCGAAAAGAGGGAGAGAGTATTGGAAGAACATTGTGTGTAAACGTTGTCGTCGAGTCGGCCATACTCCAAGTATGTGTAAGGGATCGAAAGTCGATGAAAAACAAGTCGTTTAATTCCTGATTCGATTGTTTTTATTAAATTTTGGAATTGTGTGTGGGATAATGATTTTTTTTTAACCTCTCATAAAAAGATTTTAGGTGAGATCATTTCATAAATATTTTGATCTATGTTTGAGAAATTTCTGTATTATTTGTTGGTGTAGTTGCCATCATGGGCAAGTGCAGGAATACGTGATTTTTTCTTTAGATCAACCTGACTCTTGGCTGGGATGGTGATGTGTTTGCCTTATGGATGAGATAATTATAGAAATATGTGTGTTATATATTTTTTATCCATAAGACATGTATTGCATTCAAGTTATGTATGTATTTGAGATTTTTATCATGTCATGGTGCTTGTGCGATAAAAGTGTGAGCTCTGTAGGTGGTAGTGAGGCCCGCGCCGGAGCTGTGCTCCTGGTCCATAGCGGGATGTTGTCTCCTGGGTCCTATGTGGTTTGAGGAAGGGGGACTACACTATCATTGAAAGAGAGGAAGGTGTTGTGATCATATCAAGACGCTGCTTATAGAAAAGGCGACTATTGTTCGCCACAAGGGAGGGAGTGGTGACCTAACCGTGTGTCGAGCAGAGTCATCTCACCTTTGTGCTCAAGGTCTCACTAACCTCGATTATGGGCGGTGGGGTTGTCCTACTCTATTAGGTAGCCGATTGATGGGGTTGCAACATCGGAATCGGAGGGAATGTGGTGAGGCTCAAATCTAAAGAGGGGCTTGATGTCGAGATGTTATCCCCTGAAGAGGATTACACCACTCCTCAACGCACATCACAGAAAGATCGATAACATCTTACATGATAGAAACTATAGTAAGTTCACTGTAATAATTTCATGGTGCAACTCGGATTAATAGGGGAACTCGTTTATGACCGGTTTACCGGTCATAAACTGCGTTCTCCTTCATTTTAGTCATTGAATGAAAATAGAGGACTTCGTCTGCGGCAGGGGAACCTGTCTTGATCAGAGTTTTCCTCCAATCTTTGAAGGGTATATCTGCAGCAGAGCAATCTGTCCTGATCAGATTTCCTTTCAAAGATTAATTGAGAGCAGGTCGTCTGGGGCAGGGAAACCTGTCTTGATCAGCGTTTTGTTCTCAACTTAAGGTAGAGAGGAATTTGCCTGCGGCAGGGAAACCTGTCTTGATCGACATTTTCTTCTGAGAGAGAGAAGAGTTTGTTTGCGGCGGGATAACCGTCTTAATCAGTGTTCTCTTCTAAAATAAAGGAGTTCGTTTGCGGCAGTGAAATTTGTCTTGATCTATGTTCTCCTTTGTCCTTTGTAAGAGTATGTCTGCGACAGGGAAACCCGTCTTGATCAGTGCGCTCTTCAAGGACTTATATAAAAAAGGGGTTGCGACATGAGTTATTACTTAGCTAATATGTGATATTGAGTAATAGGTATGTATATGTACATATGTACATATTTGATTATTCGCACTTTGTATAAACGACTCCAGGAGGTTGATATATTGAAAAGACCTGTCAGGGGTTAATCCTGACTCGAAAGACCTATCAGGGGGTTAATCCTGCTTTTTTTTTGGATAAATGATAGTATCAATTGAATGGATGTAGCTTGAAACTAGTCGGAGGGCTTCCGGTACCATTCTAAGAAGTTGTTATGTATTCTAATCATTTTGTAAGAACCATGACTTCTATTTTGATGGTGAACGACGGGACGTCGTTCAATGGGGTCCGCGAATGTTGTCGGGGCAAATACCCTGACAAGGGTATTTGTCGGGGTTTTCCAACGTCGGACATCGTCCGACTTTTTCGTGGAGTTAAAGGACTTGATAATACCGACGTTTTCAAAAAGGTTATTCAGACCTGACCTATGACTGACAAACAAAAAGTTTTGGACGTTAGTCCGAACGCGTGTGGCGTCCAGGGGTAGCGGATGTGAATGGTAATGCTTCGCTTTTGTCGAAGCTGCAGAAATATGCGGACATGGGAATGGAAAAACTAAACCTATTCTACCTAAAATAAAATCGCGCAACTGTTAAGCCGCACAATTCAAGGTCTAAGGAGGCTAAAAAGAGGGGTGCGTCGGGTATAAGGCCGCGGTGCAGGGGAGAATAAGAAGAAGGTTTCTTTTTCTGGGCCGCGGGGGTCTGCAGCGAGCAAGAAGGTTGATAGGCCGATGCCGAGATCATGCGGCCTACCAACGGTGTAAGGCCTACCGGCAAGGCCTGTAGGGCCACAGGCAGGCATACAGGACCTGTAGGGCCACAGGCAGACATGCAGGGCCTGCAAGACCACAGGCAGGCGGGCAGGGCCTGCAAGACCACAGGTAGGCAAGCACGGCCTGCAAGGCCACGATATGAGGGGATAGAGACAGGGCGAAGCTCTTCATATAGAAGAGCTGCTCTTATCACAATTGTGATAGGAGCTAGCCCAGTAGGATACAGTGCAGGACCCTTACCTAATGGATACCGGGATCGAATCCCAAACATCGTACCACTGGGTTGGCTCCTTTTGGAGCTGGCCGCAGCTTTTGAAGCCAGCGCGGTTGAATCTGACCGCCCAATCGTGAAGATCGCGCGGCCCAGATCGACCGCGCGAGATTGCGTGGCCCTGGGCAAGGATGACACGCATAAAGCGAGAAAAAGTCTAGTTTTTTTTTTTTTTTTTTTTTTGCACCAGGGCGGGTTCGAACTCGGGCAGGTGACTAGGGAGGTCGTGGCTGAAACGCCACGATGGGGTCTGTAAGCTGACCGTTGGCATAAGCCAACGAGAAAAGACAAGAAAAAAAAAAAA
>BFEA01000407.1:519050-553815 GCA_003427395.1 Chara braunii
GAGAGAGAGAGAGAGAGAGAGAGAGAGAGAGAGAGAGAGAGAGAGATGACCAAAATCGAATGAATCTACCACTAGAACATGGAAATATACACTGCCACACTTGTTTTTGAAGCAGATCCTGAAACAACTGGTAGTAGTCTGGTACTTTGTCTCCAGGAAATTCGTAATTCATGAGAGACTCACAAACTTCTAAGTCTACCAATTGAAGTATCTCTTCATCATCCACTTGATCTTCTTTATTTAAAAAGACTACAATGCTAGGTACACCTACTTGTTTAGCTAACAAAATGTGCTCTTTAGTTTGAGGCATAGGTCCATCAGCAGCAGATACTACTAAAGATACTACTAAAATAGCACCATCCATTTGAGCAGCGCCTGTGATCATATTTTTTATATAATCTGCATGTCCAGGACAATCTACATGAGGATAATGACGTGAAGCTGTTTCATATTCAACATGTCATGAGCTGTATTGATTGTAATACCTTGTGCTCTTTCTTTTGGAGCAGTATCAATTTCATCATATCTTTTAGGAGTGTGCGTGTGTGTGTGAGATACATGTTCTCTCCCTCTCTCTCTCTCTCTCACACACACACACACACATTAAAAAAAAAACAAAAAAAAAACAGGTGTGGCAGTGTTTATTTCCATGTTCTAGCAGTAGATTCATTCGATTTTGCTCATCCTATCGATGGAAGTAGCATGAGGTCGGACGTTTCTCTCTCTCTCTCTCTCTCTCTCTCTCTCTCACACACACACACACACACACACACACACACACACAAACAAACAAACAAGAGTGGCCGCAGTGTATATTAGATTCATTCGGTTTTGCTCATCCTATCTATGGAAGTAGCATGAGGTCAGCGGCGAGGTTGGAGACTTACCTGTTCAAAAGATTGATGGTACCGGTAGGGGCATATCATAATTTTTTTGAACGGCTATCCTGTAGGGGCATGCTGCAAATTTGGTGTGGGTACCGGCAGGGGCACTAGAAAAACATATGAGGCCCAAACAACACCAGGTGTTACATCTTCGACGCCACACGGGTCCTACCGGACCCGACTTAGGGGCAGAGGGATACATTAGGGCCTAAAGGCCCGACCTTGGGGGATTATCAGGCCGAAAGGCCACGACTTGGACCAGACCGACGGACCAGGCCCAAACGACATTTTCGTTTTGGGCCTGGCGGTGCCTTTGAGGCTGGCGCTCTCCGGTCGGATCTGAATCGTCGATCTGGACGATTCAGACCCAACCGAGGCCTCACAGCATTGAGGCCGGTCTTCTTCGAACCAGTACTAAGTACTGGTCCGGCCTCACTTCGAGGTATCGAGCCACCAGCGTTATGCCTGTGCGTATCGGTTGGCAGCAGCAGCGCTATTTTGAGCGCAGGAGCGGAGGACAGCAGCAGCAGCAGCGAGCGAGGAGAGCAGCAGCAGCACGGCGGCCATAGCTGCCTCGACAGCAGCCGGGCAGGTACCAGGAGGCGAGGATCTCTTCTCCTCCTTCCATGGTCCCGTTCCCTCCTCACCTCCTTCCCCTCTGCCATCTCTCTCTCTCTTTTCTACTTCTTCTTTCTTCAAACTTCTTCTTCTTCTTCTTCTTCTTCTTCAGATTGGAGACTTATACTAGTTCTTCTTCTTCTTCAGATTGGAGACTTATACTAGTTGGACAGAGATCAGTGTTGGTCTTCGGTGGTATGAAGCTGTGGTACTTACCGGATTCGAGACTTGGAGATTGTTGGGGTTGATACTCGGCGGCATCACAGTTCGGACACCGTTTACATTAGGACTCTGTATCTCYGACATTGGTGACTTATTGTCCTCGACATTTTGATCTTGTTTGATGACATTTTGGACTACCATATCGGTGACCTATCGGATTCTATCTYGGTGACCTTCGGTGTTGTCTACCTTCCCCACCTCCTTCGAATCTCCTCCCACCTTTCATTTGTGTATGTGTGTACGGGGCCTGAAATTGTCTATGCATGGCTCAGACCCCACCATCTCACAATTGTATGTGTGTGGAGTGATATCTGTATGAGTGTGAGTCATCTCGTTTATTAGACTTCCGCTGCATACATGCTAATCCTGTAGTGGTTGATCTTTGGTTCTGCCCCATACTCGTTGATACATTCACGAGTATGTAACAGTTTTGGTATCGGAGCAGACCATTTCACGGATCTGCTCACAAGGTAAGTCTGATTAGGAATGGATTGCTCCTTCAATGTTCCCAATCAGCTCTGTATTACTATCGAGATTGAAAGTTGCAATGTTTTTTTTTTCTTTTTCGGTATTCTGTTTAAATCGGCATTTCGTTTCAATTCGTTATTCGGACCTTTTCTTCGGATTTCAGTTTTAATCCGGTATTCTGGTTACTTCGGATTTCGATTAAGTGCATTCTGGGCAATCCGACATCCTGTTTAATTCGGATTTCTGATTATTAATTCGTGATTAGGTTTAAATCAGTACTGTTTTTACTTCGGCATTTTGATTTCAATTTGGTTTTCGTTTTTATAATTCAGCATTCTGATTTTAATCCTGTATTTTGTATTCTAAATCGGCATTTTTATTTTATTGTAGTATTGGAAATTAGGGTTACGAAAATTTTTGGTTTTCAATCAACTTGGGAAATTCGAACGTTTTGGAATTGTACTTCCGAAAATTCCGCGGAATCGCGTAAAAGTAGGGTTGGGCTCGAAATTTTCGCGATTTTTTTTTTTTTCCCCCTGGTTTGAAAAATTTCGAAAACGAACTTTGGCCTTTAAAAATCGGATTTCGTAGGCTGAAATTCTCGAAATTTTACGTTTTTCGGAAATTCGAGTGTTTTTCTCCCAAAATTTTCGAATTTTTTTTTGGCAAAGTGTTCGTGATTGTTCCCCAGAATTGCAGCTTCCGGGTAGTTTACAAATTAATGGTGAACTTCCGGACCTCAGATGATCTCAACGGATATCTAATCTTGTTACAATTCAAATTCATTAATTATCATTATTACAATTATTGTTTTAATTGATTATTATAAAGAATTATTAATTCGTTACTAATCATTAATTAAACTTTATTGATTAAATAATTCGTTATTATTTTCTTATTAGTAGTTATTACGAATTTTTGAGTTGTTTACGGGAAATTTTATTTTTTCCTGTTTGATTAGGTGTCTAAAGTCCATCAGTGGGATAGGGACTGTATGCGAAGTGCTTGATTGTTCTATCCCTGTTCCCACTCTCCCTACCCTCCCCGTAATCTGTAACCACCGGAATTTCTCAAGTACCACATCAGCTAGAGCTGATGTCGACGGAACAGGACACAGGGGCACTGCCACGACGCAGTGCCAGGCTTGCAGTTCGTACCCGTTCTGTGGTACCTCCATTTAAGTATCAGCAACAGCGGCTCAGTAAGCGGACGACTCCAGCGACATCGAGTACAGCACTGACAGTACTTGTTACCACCGGAGTTCTTCTCGCATGTCCGGTCCAAGGGGCCCTTGAACCGTTGGCTGACTACCTTGGGCGGCTACAGGTATTCACGGATGTCGTAGCTACCGCCAAGGCTCAGCAGGAGGCAACAGAGGCAGAACGTCAGCTGCTGGCCAATGAGGCGGCAGCCCAAGCTCAGCAGACTGCTGAGGCTGACGCAGCGGCACGAGACAAACGGAATGCCGCCAGCACGGAGTCCCTGATTCAAAATGAGAATCAGTGGACAACGCTACTACAAGGCATGTTCTTTGTGCCTACGGACGCGCAGGCGGATCCGACACAGGCGGAGGTAGAGAGAAGTAACCTGGCTACCCTGATGTTGAGCGTGACGAGGGGAGTAATGTGGAACAACAAACTGCTGCAGGCACACCTGCTCACGGAAGCACAGCAAAGACAAAAGCACCAGCAAGAGGTGGCCGCTTTAACAACTGCTGTTCGCGCCGCAGCAACACAGCAGCAGCAGCAGCAACAACTGTTGAACTCCACTCTCGCACGCATCAACAGCATTGAGGCTAAGGCCTAAGCAGCACCAGGCTGCACAACAGACGCGACGAAGCAGCTCAACGAGTGCATCGATCACGTCGTCACTATCATTGGCGAACTAGGTGATTTCACTAGTCCGGCCACGATCAGCAGCACGGTGGCCGCCATCAAGACGAGCATCACCAAACTGCAGACAAGATCGGACGCCGCTACAAGGAATTACTAGATGCCGCACTTCGACATCAACAAGTTCGACGACTACAACAAGACGGATGCCTTGACATGGTGGCAAAGTTTCCTCACGGAAGCATCATGCCGCACTGTTCCGACTGACGACATGATGAAGGCGCTCTACTTACAACTGATTGGAGGAGCGCAGACATGGATGAACCATCTGGCGGCTACCAAGAAATGCACCATCGCGGAACTCCACATGCACATCACGCGGAAGGAGTTCGAGCAACTGTGGTTCACTTGCTTCATGGTCCGCAACGTCGTGAAGGCGGTCATGAACAAGGTATACACCTGCTCGCAAGGGAGTATGCCAACTCGAGATTGGATAACCAAGTGGCAAAAGATAGTGACCACACCAGGCTTCGATTTGAGCTTTACTAACAAATGATCCGAGTTCTTCTCACGATCGTGCGCAGGACTGCGAACCGCACTCGGCAACGAGTACGACTACACCTCATTCCCGGCCATCCTGGATCGTGCGAACTTGGTCATCCAAACGGATGGCAAGGCCGCAAACGAACGGCAGTCCCAGCCGCATTATGTGGCTAAGATGGGCTATCAGCGACCGTCACATAACAATGGTATGATTTCTGAAGAAACAGTCGATCTCCACGCTGCAGCAGCATCCTCGAGTAATATAGGAATTGTACCAGCGCTCCCGCCGAAGCGTCCCGAGAGAGTTCGGAAGAAGAAGGCGACACAAGAGACGGCATCGACGGGAACGGGGCAGCAGCCATGGACGACATACAAGATAACCAAGGAAGTCTATGACCTTCGTCAACGGTACGGATATTGCCTTTGGTGCAATGGAGTCACTAACTTGACCCCACAATGCCCCAAAAAGGGCAAGGCACGCGTACCTCGTCCAACTAACTCGGGAAACTGAGTTACGCAAGGAGAGGGGCGACGTCTCTCCTCACTCCGTTGGACCCGGTTGCCTTGCTAGCAATCGATGTCACTACCGTGATGCATGCGTTAGTCGTTGATTCTCGTGCTACGTAGAAGGATTATGCCGCCCAGCTAGAACCACCACTAGACCAACCGAGCAACGTGCACTTAGATTGCGTACGCGCAGCCTGTACACCGTCGGCAAGTGATCCGGTCAGTTCGCCAGTGATTTTCGAGGACTTGACGGCGTGGTCAAGACTTGAGGAGCTTGACCCGCTCACGAGAGAGGACTTCTTTTGGATGTCTCTACCCTCGATCGGAACCTTGCCAAGGCCGCATTGCAACGCCTTGATGGCAAATCCATGCTCTTATTTGCACACTACAGTACCAGCTTCGTTGACGGACGATGGGGTAGCGGTTGTCGATCTCCGCTCCTATCTTGCGAAGATTGACCGTGAGTACGCCACCCAAAGGTACGCCGAAACCGACGCTCCTTTGCTCTATATCCGGATTCAAATCCGAAAGGCAACCTGTAGTGCCTTGATTGATTGCGGAGCGTCTCGCAACTTTATGAGCCAAGCCTTTATGGCCCGTGCAGGTGTTGGCCCGTGCGTTCGAAGGAAGACACAACCTACGCAAGTAACACTCGCGGACGGCCGCACGCACAAGTCAATTGACCGATGCGTCGACGGCGTTCCGGTATACTTTGCGGCACTTGCGTGTGAGCCGGTGTCTTTTGACATCCTCGACACCAAGTTCGACATGATTCTAGGCATGTCTTGGTTGCGTAGCGCCGATCATCCGGTGAACTTTCATGACGGAACCGATCACATCCGTGATCAGAACGGAGTGCTAGTCCCATGTACAGTCGCGACCCCTCACACTTCGATTGCTTGTCACGTGGTTTCCGTTGTGAGAATTCGCGACGCCATAGCTCGGAATGATGTCGAGGAGATGAGCCTTGTTTTCTTGCATGCTCTCCCCTCGCCGGACGGACCAGCCGCGTCACCGCTGGACCCACGCATCAGTCACCTCTTGGATGAGTATGGTGACGTCTTCGAGGCCCTCACCGGAACGGTTCCGGATCGGCCCATACGTCACGGGATCACTCTCGAGGCTGGCGCCGTCCCTCCACGTGGATGTATCTACCGCATGAGCGAAGAGGAACTCGAGGTGCTTCGCGCACAACTCGATTGCCTTCTCGGCAAAGGCTGGATTCGCCCTAGTTGCTCGTCATACAGTGCCCCTGTTCTCTTCGCCCGGAAGAAGAACAAAGATCTACGGTTATGTATCGATTATCTCAAACTTAACGCACAAGCCGTAAAGAACGCCGGCCCTCTCCCTCGAATTGATGATCTCCTTGAACGGTTAGGCGGCGCGACGTACTTCTCGAAGTTGGACATGAAGTCGGGTTACCACCAGATTGAAATCCAGCCTCAAGATCGGTACAAGACCGCGTTCAAGACGCGGTACGGGCATTTTGAGTGGGTTGTCGTGCCATTTGGCCTCATCAATGCCCCCGCGACTTTCCAAGCAGCTATGACGACTGAGTTTCGCGACTTGCTTCATCGCAGCGTCCTCATTTACCTCAATGACATTTTGGTTTACAGTAGGACGTTGGACGAGCACATCGTACACCTTCGCGCTGTTTTGGATCGTTTGCGACTAGCCAAGTACAAAGCGAATCTCGACAAGTGCGAGTTTGCCAAGCAGGAGTTTGAGTACTTGGGTCATTTTGTCACGCGAAAGGCATTCGTCCCTTAGCGGACAAGATCGAAGCCATCGTGGATTGGTCGGAACCCCGTTGCACGACGGATGTACGCTCTTTCATGGGTTTGGCTGGGTATTATATGCGATTCGTCGAGTCATACTCGAAAGTGGCTGCTCCTTTGTTAAGACTTCAGTCCCCGAAGGGCCGAAGGTGCCCATCGAGTTCGACGACGCAGCCCGTGACGTGTTCACTACGTTGAAGGCAGCAATGCAAGCCACACCTGCCCTCCGTATATATGACCCCACCCTTCCCACCCAAGTGACTACTGACGCTTCGGGATACGGTATTGGTGCGGTGTTGGAACAGTGTCACGAGGACAATTGGCATTCGGTCGAGTGTTTGTCCCAAAAGGTGCCTCGCGTCAACACTCTCGACGACGCTAGGAAGAAAGAGCTACTTGCGTTCGTCACTGTTCTCAAATGGTGGCGCCACTTTCTTCTCGGTCGTCGGCGTTTTAAATGGTATACGGACAACAATCCGTTGACCTTTCACAAAACGCAGGATACGGTCACTTGCACGATCGGTCGATGGATGTATTACATCGACCAATTCGACTTTGACCCGTGCCACATTCCTGGTCCCGCCAATCGAGCTGCGGACGCCCTCTCACGACGGCCCGATTTTTGTGCCATTGTGACCACGACATTCGACCTCGATGACGATCTGCAACCGCATTTCATCAAAGGCTACAAGTGTGATCCGACTTACTCTACGCTTTACGCAAAACTTCATCGGATAACCCGCCGGCTAGCCACTATCGGATTTTCGACGGGTTCCTTCTCCTTCACACGAGAGGAAAGGACTTATTAGTTGTGCCCCAAGATCGCATCTTACGGACTCGTCTTCTCGGCGAATTCCACGACGTACGACTTTCGGCACACCTTGGCGTGAACCGCACATTAGCACGCCYCCGCCAGCGTTTTCACTGGCCCGACGTCCTTCATGACGTCACGAGGTACATTGAGTCATGTGTAGTTTGCCACCGTAACAAGGGTGGATCTCGAGTCCCCTTCAGCGAACTGAAACCGTTGTCGATTCCTCGGGCACCGCGCCTCTCCATTGCTATGGACGTGACAGGCCTGTTCCCCCGCGATCGCCATGGCCATGACGGTATTCTCACGGTCGTTGACCGTTTGAGCAAGTATGCTTGCTTCCTTCCTTGCAAGTATCATGCTGCAGCGCCTGATCTTGCACGACTCTTGCACACCGGTTGGATTACCAACCAGGGTGTTCCGAAAGACATAGTGAGTGATCGAGATACTCGCTTCATGTCGGCTTTTTGGACTTCGCTTATGGCTGATTCCGGTACGACAATGAAGCCGAGCTCGGCTCGGCACCCGCAGACGGATGGCCAGACGGAGCGAGCACACCAGACCGCTCAGATGATGTTGCGTACGCTCATCCGTCCCGACCAGAAAGACTGGGTTGACCGGCTTCCCGACATCGAGTTCGCCTATAACACTTCGGTGCACCCGGCAATCTGTGTCACACCATTCGAGCTACATCATGGTGGAGAGAAAGCACGGATCTTCGCTGATCTCCTTCTGCTACAGGCCGCCGACATAGACGTCCCTTGCTCTTTCGCTTCCGTTCGGAAGTACCGGGACTTGCTGATCAAAGCCCGCGTGAATATGAAAAAGGCTCAAATCCGCATGCAACAACAAGCTAACCGACGTTGACTTCCATGTCCCTTCCGCGAGGGAGACCTTGTTTGGGTCCTCTCCGAGGAATTTGCGCTCGAGCAGGACGTTTTGCGCAAACTCCTTTCGAAATGGTTCGGACCATGGGAAGTCACTTCTGTCGTTGGAGACGACCCCGCAGGTCCTTCCTTTGTGGTCAACATTCCTTCGCACCTTACAGTGCACCGGGTCTTCCACGCGTCGAAGCTTGCCATCTACACACTGCCTTCTGCCGACGAGTTTCCCGACCGTCCATCACAGGATCCGCCTTCTATGGACGGAAATCAAGAAGTTGACTGAGTCATCACGCACCGCAAGTATGGCAACAAGCCAATGCAGTTCAAAGTGACATTGAAGCAATGTGCGCCTTACGACACTCGGTGGATCTTGAGTGGAGACTTGCAGACGTCTTCACCCCTCATCTTCGCCGACTATGAGAAGCGACGCCTTGCCAAGGAAGCAGCTCGTCCCGCCTGACCCATCCCGGTATAGGACAGACAACTCCGCCCTCGCAGGGAGCTCGGTCTTTTAAGAGGGGGACTGTGTTACATCTTCAATGCCACACGGGTCCTACCGGACCCGACTTAGGGCCAGAGGGACACATTAGGGCCTAAAGGCCCGACCTTGGGGGATTATCAAGCCGAAAGGCCACGACTTGGACCAGACCGATGGACCAGGCCCAAACGACATTTTCGTTTTGGGCTTGGCGGCGCCTTTGAGGCTGCCGCTCTCCGGTCGGATCTAAATCGTCAATCTGGACCATTCAGACCCAACCGAGGCCTCGCAGCATTGAGGTCGGTCTTCTTCGAACCAGTACTTAGTACTGGTCCGGCCTCACTTCGAGGTATCGAGCCACCAGCGTTATGCCGGTGCGTATCGGTTGGCAGCAGCAGCACTATTTTGAGCGCAGAAGCGGAGGACAGCAGCAGCAGCGCGAGCTAGCGCAGCAGCAGCAGCGAGCGAGGAGACCAGCAGCAGCACGGCGGCCATAGCCGCCTCGACAGCAGTCGCGCAGGTACCAGGAGGCGAGGATCTCTTCTCCTCCCTCCATGGTCCCGTTCCCTCCTCACCTCCTTCCCCTCTGCCATCTCTCTCTCTCTTTTCGTCTTCTTCTTCTTCTTTCTTCAGACTTCTTCTTCTTCTTCTTCTTTAGATTGGAGACTTATACTAGTTGGACAGAGATCAGTGTTGGACTTCGGTGGTATGAGGCTGTGGTACTTACCGGATTCGAGACTTGGAGATTGTTGGGGTTGATACTCGGCGGCATCACAGTTCGGACACCGTTTGCATTAGGACTCTGTATCTCTGACATTGGTGACTTATTGTCCTCGACATTTTGATCTTGTTTGATGACATTTTGGACTACCATATCGGTGACCTATCGGATTCTATCTTGGTGACCNGTGACTTATTGTCCTCGACATTTTGATCTTGTTTGATGACATTTTGGACTACCATATCGGTGACCTATCGGATTCTATCTTGGTGACCTTCGGTGCTGTCTACCTCCCCCGCCTCCTTCGTCTCTCCTCCCACCTTTCATCTGTGTATGTGTGTACGGGCCCTGAGCATCGTCTGTGCATGGCTCAGACCCCACCATCTCACGATTGTATGTGTGTGGAGTGATATCTGTATGAGTCAGTCCGTTTATCAGACTTCCACTGCATACATGCTCATCCCACATTGGTTGATCTTTGGTTCTGCCCCATACTCGTTGATACATTCAGGAGTATGTAACACCAGGGTTTTGTGGAAAATTTGACTTGTGGTCAGAGGGGCATGACAGGGTAAATCAGCCGTTAGAAGGGCGCGACGTAAATTGATGGAAAATAAAGGGGCGCCAGACAAAATATTCCCAATTGGAAATAGTATGTAGTAGGAATTATTCCTAAGAAATGGGAATATTACTGACTGGCTTTAAGTTAGCTTAGTTGGTACACATCTCAACCGTTGTAAAACAAACCTTCATTTCGTTAAAAACAAAAATTTAAAACGAAAAAAAAAAAATGACCTCCATTCGAAATCCAATTCAATCATATGAAGATTCGGGTGATTTGTGGACAGAGGAATCCATGTTATTTCACATTTTAAATTCTCCTCCTCTCTCCAAGCCCCGCACTTATGTTTTGTAGACTTTAAGGGACAAATAAATTTTGCGGAAGGAACTCCCTCAGTTTATCAGGGCATGTAGTATGTACCGCATCAAACGCAATCTTCGGCAGATTCGCCAGATTATCCTTTTGCATTCAATTTCAAATTCAATTCGGTGAAAAGATGAAAAATGTAGTTGGGACTGCGGCTTTTCGTGGTGGAGTTCTCTAGTTCCGACAGCGCTGGGCTTCTTGTCCAGCGATTGTGACAACTGATGATCATGGTTGAACTGGGGACATCAGGTTCATCTTGCCTAGACTACGGTAGTAAGTATTGGATCAGGTTCAACTTTGTGGTCATTTTTTTTTCTTCGACTTCATAATTTCTTGCTCGCCCTTTTTCATCTCTCCAAGTAGTACTACTTAGGTTACCTAACTTATATTAGGTTTTTATCTTTCCTTCTGAGACCCTTGTCAGAGGGGAGGGGCTCCTCCGCCTGTGGGAGGGGGCTGGAGACCTTGCTGCCCCTGAATTTGGAACTTTGTGGTGCATTGTACTTTGCCTTGGGTACTGGGCCCGTAATAAAAAGGTATAAAAAAAAGGAGGCAAGTACCCCTGTGTCACACCTGTAGTTCAGAATGGGCAAAAAAAAAAACACAGTTCGGCATGTCCCTGTCCTTCCCAGTTCGTAAAGGCAAAAAAAAAGTCTGGCGGCGCTCCCGACGTATGGCAAGTTTAAAATGGGCAGTTTCATCTTTTTCAGGACCCATTCCTTCCCGCCGTCGCGGGTACCGCGGCCATCCATTTCAGTTGGGATAAAGGGTCGGAGGACGGAGTAGCACCTGCCGGGGATAAAGTCCCACATGCAGCGTAGAGTATGTGGACGTGTTTGTGGAGATGTGATGTTCAGGAAATTCTACATCATTTCTGCACATACACGTTCAGATTTGAACATCGAGAAAAGGCAAGGCTGCTGTGGGACTCTGCACTCTGCCCGGTGGAGCTCGCGCAGAGAGGTTGCAAATTCCGTTACAAGTGGAGTCCGAGGTCAAGCTAATCTCTCTCTCTCTCTCTCTATCTCTCTATCTATCTATCTATCTATCTATCTCTGTGTGTGTGTGTGTGTGTGTGGAGAGAGGAGCCTGTACTGGGCCGGAAAGATAGCTTGCATACATTCATTATCAGTGTGCATTATGTTCGGGGAATGATAATGGTCGTATACACACTATTCGGGTCAGATACAGGCAAATGAGGGTCGTGAACCCTACGGTGTGCGGTATGTTTGGGAAGGGCAGCAGCTATGGACGATTCTCTCTCTCTCTCTCTCTCTCTCTCTCTTTTCTTTTCTCTCTCTTTTTTTTTTTTTTTTTTTCGGTCTTTTACTGGCAGAATGACGGTGGCCAACATAGGTATAGTGTACGTTATGTTTGGGGAGGATGGCAGCAACGGCCTCCATAGTTGGCGTCTTCCCCCAACATAATGCACACGTGTTGGCGACCCTCATTTTGCCTGTATTGATCCATAGCTACCTGAAGAGAGAGAGAGAGAGAGAGAGAGAGAGAGAGAGAGAGAGAGAGAGAGAGAGAAAGGCGTCCATAGCTACCGTTTTCCTCAAACTTATAACACGGTTGCTATGTTCATGACCCTCATTTTGCCTGTATGGTGTACCTGACCGGAAAGATTCGTCGCATACATTCATTTTCAGGTCTACCGTCACGACTCCGTCATGCCCCCACATAACGCACCTGAATAATGAATGTATAAAACGTACATCCCCCCACACAATGCACCGTAATAAAAACCTACGTTTCGGGTCCGGTACAGGCAAAATGAGGGTCGCCCTGCTACTCTCTCTCTCTCTCTCTCTTCGCATTCGCCTGGGACAAATTTGCACCCGTACACAGCCATGTTGGGAATCCTCATGTTGCCTGCACCCGACCGTACAGATGGCTTGTATACATTCATTACCAGGGTACGTTTGTTCGGGGGACGACCGTAGCCATGGACGATGGACGCTGTACGCAGTGTGTGTGTGTGTGTGTGTGTGTGTGTCTAAGTCCGTGCTGACAAATTTGGCTACAGTTTCAAACTAGCCTGTGTGTGTGTGTGTGTGTGTGTGTGTCTAAGTCCGCACGGTTTTCAAATTAGCCTGCACCTTCTCTACGTGGGCTCCACAGAGCCCCACCAGCAGGGTAGAGTTTTCTCAACGCCCGAATCTGGAGGTGTTGGAGGAGATGTGCAGAAATGGTGTTATATTTCCTCAACACCATGTGCAGAAATGGCGTTATATTTCCTCAACGCCACATCTCCACGAAGAAGTCCAGATATGGGCATTGAGGAAACTCTACGCTGCTGATGGGACCTGGCCGTTGTAGGTGCTACTCTGTCCACAGGTCTTGCTGGTGTACAAGGGTCCCGGTAGGTCACTGTGTGGCCCCCGCTTTTTCTGTTGTTTTTGCCTCTAACGAACTACAGCCCTGGTAGGGCTGCCATGTCCAGGTTATTTTTTTGCCTCTTTGAACTCCTCAGATTTGTAGTTGCACAGGTCTTGCTGGTGTACAAGGGTCCCGGTAGGTCATTGTGTGGCCCCCGCTTTTTCTGTTGTTTTTGCCTCTAACGAACTACAGCCCTGGTAGGGCTGCCATGTCCAGGTTATTTTTTTGCCTCTTTGAACTCCTCAGATTTGTAGTTGCAACGCAGTGGTTTTTCCTGCCTATTTCAAACTTAAAGTGTGACTCCAGAGCAGTTTCCTCGAAAAAAAAAGAACTTTGATATTTGAATTTATCTGGGGCCGGGAAGTTCAAAGATGAGATCTCAATGCTGGCGCCCTTTTGGAAAAAATAAACATAAAAAAGAAGACGAGGAGGAAATGAGACGATTAGGAAGTGGGGGAATATTAGAGAATAGGAAATTCAATGGGAAGCAAGAAATAGGAATTGGGAATAGGAATGGGAAATGGGCGGGAAAAACGAGTGTCGGAAATGGGAATTGTCCCATTCCCATTCCCCACTCGCATTTCTCATTTCTCATTTCAATTTCCCTTTTAGAGATAAAAAGGAAAAAAAAAGGGAAAAAAAAGAAAGAAGAAAAGGAAATAGGAATAATATGAGGAAATGGGAATATAAGAAAATAGGAATGGGTAGTAAGAAATAGGTAAGGAAGTAAAAAATAGGAATCTTAGAAAATAGGAATGGGGAGTAAGAAATAGGAAATGATCTGGAAATGATTCGGCGGCCTAACTCAGTTCGTAAGGCACGCAAGTGGCATTCAGGAGGTCATTGGTTCTATCCCCATTGGCCTCATGTACCTTCCTGGGCAAGCTTGGCGCCCACCACCTAGAGATATGCCGTTGGTCCCCCTGAGTGGCATTGAGAAGAGACTACTGATGTTCATAGGGGGAGGGGACCAGAGGGGAGGCACAGTGACTGGCCCATCGAAGAAGCTCGGTCGTGATGCTGCCTGCAAACCCCTGGCCGGGCATTCAGGAGGTCATGGGTTCAATCCCCATTCAACCTCATTGTCCTCGTGTACCTTCCTAGGCAAGCTTGGCGCCTACGACCTAGAGATATGTCGTTGGTCCCCCTGAGTGGCATGAGCAGAGACTGATGATGTTCATAGGGGGAGGGGACCGGAGGGGAGGGACAATGACTGGCCCATCGAAGAAGCTCAGTCTTGATGCTACCGGCTGACCCCTGGCCGGTATCGCCCACCTGCTGTAGCAGGTATTGTACCTGCTGGTGGGTGCAGCTCCCACATGTTCCCTCGTTGGAGGCTTGAGCATGGATGTGGCTGCTACGGGTTTCCTCGTAATACTATAATGACAATAAAAAAGGCCTGAAAGGCCGTGACGGTCCTGTCCAGATTCGGCAGGTAATTGAATTGGGTGGGCTAAGAATTAGCCTTTGAAAAAAAAAAAAAAAAAAAAAAAGGAAATAGGGATAGGAATTTGTGAGGATTGAGCTCCAGCAAGACCCTTCTTGGGCACACCGATGATCTGGGCACAGGCCCCCAGCAAGCCTCGTGCCCGCCCTAAGGGGAGGTGGGCCTGCATACATGAGCCTTCCCTGGCTCCTTCCAGAAGCAACAGCTGCGCCGTACAGTTGAGCCCAGGGCTCAATGGGTTGAGGCCCTGAGCAGCCGCGGACCAATAAGAAAGCAGTTCCTGTGTCACACACATGCCACGAGCCAATGAGCTCGCACCTAACACTTGGAGCGTCATCGGCTACCTAGACGTGCCTAACTGCACGGGGCCCAGGCCAATATTTGAAACTGGGCCTGGGCGCAGATACTTTGGGCCAACCTGAAGCTATTGGGCCTGTACATGCAAGGCCCAGACCAGCCAGCAGTCTCATGTTCCATGAAGGAAAGTGAGTGCCTAGGGGCAGGGATTCTGGCCTGCTCAGGCCGGGGCGCACACGGGCGTTAGGAGGTGAGAGGAAGCTGTGGTGGGCCGGTGGCAGCTGGCGCGCTGGGGTGCACACGGGCATTTGGAGGTGAGAGGGAGTTGCGGCGGCAGCTGGCGCGCAGTGGCCATAGCCAAGCTGCATTGCGAGCGTGCGAGCGATCAAGATGGTGGTCTTTGGGTGATGACGAGCACACTGTGGGGTAGACAGGGGGTGATGAGGAGAGGTGTGAGACACGTACCTGGTGTACGAAGGCAGTCTGCATTGGTGTTGACGTTACGTTTATTGGTCTTCAGCTTCCTTGTGTTCCTGTTGCATGAACGTAGATAGGGTAGATAGGCTTAGTGTAGGCTGGGCGCTGGGCTCCACTCCGTAGGACTGTAGGAGCGACATTGGATACTATGCTGGTGTGACCAAAGAGCGTCAACATTGACATTTGAGTTTTGAATCATTGTATTGCTCTTATTTGGATGGTATCTTGGTGCATTGTGCTCTCTGCTCGGTACATGACTATCTGCACTTCAACATGATTTTGCAATTTGGATTTCTGTCTATTGCTCTCGCTCATATTCCTTGCAATTTGGAATAGGAATGGCAAATGGGAAAGGCAAGTAAGAAATCGGAACTGTGAATAGGAATGTGAATTTCAAATGGGAACGCGAAAAAAATGAGTGGAAAATGAAAAACGGGAAATGAGAGTGGGAAATGGGAATGGGACCAAGTCAACGTGAACATGTGTGTATCACCACACAACCATTAGATAGTACATTTTCTTCCGGCTGCAGTAGATGCCTTTTTTTGTTTTTCATCTTTTTTTTCCTCCCTCCTTGCATGTGATGCATTGGGTTCCTTCCTTTAGCACTCAGTGCAATGAATGAATGCATGAGCGTCCTGATGAGTTTCACTTGAGTCATTAGGCCTCACTCCACTACCCAAACATTCTACACGCATTTGGATGCCTTTCTGGACAGGGGCGTTTAGAGGAGTCCAACATTTGGAATGTATTGGGAAGATTATGAGCTCTAGATACATATTATAGTGTTGTGTACTGGAGTGAGGCCCATTATTTTTGCTTTGAACTCTGTGCTCACGATAGTGCTACACGAGCGATTTACTATAGCACTTCAATTGTGAGGTGCTGTACAATGACGAGTGACTTGACGGAGACTGCCCAGGGGTTCGATCTCCTGACCAGCCGGTCACAGTTCGATGCACCCTGGCAATATGTCCGTAAAAATCCAACCACCCTGTCTGCAACAGTAAACCTGTTTTTTGGCGAGTTTTTTTTACCAAGCATAACCCTTCCCGTTGGCCCACCCACCCATCTACACACCCTTATATATCTTCACCCTCAGCCATGCTCTTTTTGTGGAATTGTATACAGCGAACATGACAAAACACACACACACACACACACACACTATATATATATATATAGTGTGTGTGTGTGTGTATATAGTGTGTGTGTGTGTGTGTGTGTGTTTTGTCATGTTCGCTGTATACAATTCCACAAAAAGAGCATGACTGAGCTAGTCTGTTTAGTCGTACTTTCACTGACTCATCAGGAGGTTGAACCACGATAATCTGCCCAGTATGGATTTGAAATCACCGCATCGTCCACTATTGGAGATACCCCTGACAAAATATACGATTTTGCTCACACCAACCCTGCAATCCTAGCAACCTGTCCGTCCAAACCGCCGACAAGAACGATAGTAAGTGTGAGAAACTTCTCTGTCACAGCCATAAAACCCACTCTACACACCTACTCAGCCTCTGCGTGCGTGGGTGCATGCATGTGTGTGTGTGTGTGTGTGTGTGTGTGTGAGAGAGAGAGAGAGAGAGAGAGAGAGAGAGAGAGAGGACTCACAGGCAGAGACCTTGACTAAAGCACGTTTCGGGGAAATCAGTGTATCTGTGCGGGACTGCCGACAGAAAAATTTCCCAGAATTAAATAATCATTCTCGAGTAAAATTACATTATAAATTTTAAATTTTCATTCCATTTGAAAAAATGTGATTCCAATTTTAAAAATTTTCGCACTTGAAAACTTTCATTCCAAGAATGGGGTATCCCTTCTTATTTGAACTGCATGCTAGAGATGGAATGAAAGTCTGGATGAGTTCATGAAATATTTTAATTGGACTGTTATTCTAAGTAAGGATTTTCAGTCATAAATAGGTTAATCCAATTTGAATTAGAAAATATTTGTTGTAGGAGAATGAAAATCTAATTAAAACATTTCATAAACTCGTCCAGACTTCAATTCCATTTTGAATAAATGAATGTAGTTGGAAGGGAAAACTCAGATTTAGACAAAAACTTATCAAATTAAATTGAAAATTTTAGAATTGGTAGCACATTGGAATGATAATTTATAAATATGAAGGATTTTTTTTTTATGGAATGTTTTTTCAACTTTCATTTCTCGTGGGAATTTTTTTGTTGGTGTTCAGGTCTCACTTCCACAGGTTGTCGTTTTTGACAGTGGATGATGTGGACCAACTTTCACGCGTGGCGAACTGTTGTGAGTGGGCCTTTGTGGGCTCACGACGCCTGGTGCATCCCATCCTTGTATGTAAAGAGATAGGGGGGCTAACACCAGCACATGCGCACACGATCCTTGTTGGAGATTGGAGCACGATCCAAAATCCATAACTAGACAGAATCTCGTGGGCGGAAGGAAATCTACAGGACCCAACAGGGGTGGCATTAGCACATTTAGTAACGGAAAAAAATCTCAAAGACCCTTTCAGAATCTGCAACCCAGAAAAAAAAGATTACACCTGTATCAGGAAAACAAGCCAAGGGAGAACTACCTTTTCCAGGATAGACTTCTTTCTCATTTCAGAGGTCTTAGAAGGAGTAGTCCTAGACTGCACAATAGGAAGACTACCACACTACGATGGGTTCGACCACAACCCAATAAAACTAAATCTGACACTATCAGTGGACAACGCCCGGGGTAAGAGTTTTTTTAAATTAAATACATCTCTCCTCGGCCTCGGATCCTTCAAGCAGGATTTTGAAAACAAATGGGAAAAAATCAAAGAGAAAATTGGGAGAGGGGAGATCCTGAAGGAATTCCCAACCGCTGTACCGGAAATAAGTCAGTGGGTGAGCACTTTCTCAAGGAAAGAAGCGAACAAAAGGAAAGCGAGAGAACAAAGCGTTGAGGCTATGGTGGAAATAGCAAAGTTCAATCCAATTGCTAATCTGGGTGCAAGACTGTACGGACAACTACTGGAGGAAGCAAGAGCGGAACTTAGACAATGGGCGGAATGGAGGAGACAGAGATAAGCATTAAGAGCCGGGGTAAGAGACTGGGAAAGCAGTGAGAGCATGACGAAATTCTTCTTCCAGAGGATAAAAGCAAACCACAGGAGCAGTAGAATTCTGGCCTTAAAAGACTCCTTAGGCTCCACACAAACTGATCAAGAAGGATTATTTAGAGTAGCTGCAAAATTCTACCAGAACCTCTACTCGTCGAAAACTTTCCTCGAAAACCCAAATAATGTAAAGAGAGGAAGGGAGAAATTCTTAAAACACGTGGACAAAAGTCTCAACCAAGTAGCAATAGATCTCTTAGAGAAATAAATCACCAAAGCGGAGCTTTTTGAAGCCCTTAAAAGTATGCAACCAAACAAAACCCCTGGCATAGATGGGCTACCAAAAGAGTTTTGGCAAACAAGCTGGCACTTTGTAGGAGAAATAGTTACGGATTTTTCAAAGAAGCCTTCAACAAAGATTCTTTAGGAGAAGACTGTAGCACAGGAGTGGTCACTGGGTAAGGGTACTATATGGGGATGGTAGAGGGATGGTATAGGTAAATGGGCACCTCTCCGCAAAATATAGAATGTCTAGGTCAGTTAGGCAAGGAGATCCTCTAGCAACTCCTATCTTTCTTTTCGTAATGGAGGCAATAGCAGCTTTCCTGCGTAAAGATCCTTCCATAGAAAGGCTCACAGTCCAGCAAGACGGAGTACAACTCTCTATCCCAACAGTTGCTCTTCGCAGATGACTTGACCGTTTTAATCAGGACATCAGACTCATCCTTCCTAGCTCTCACGAAAGCAATGCAAGTCTTCCAACTTGCATCGGAAATGAAGATTAACTGGAATAAAATAGTGGGATGGTGGTTAGCCACCTTACCCCCTCCACCACAAACCCAAGACACCCAAGGCCTACAATGGCTAGATGGCCAACAACCGATGCGTTTTTTTGGAATTCAAGTTTCTGGAGAAGGAAGTAGCAATGCGTCTGGAGCCAGTCTTCTTCTCAAAATGATGAATAAGATGGCATGTTGGCAGGAAACATACGTCTCACTAATGGCAAGAGTGCTAGTAATTAAGACATCAATACTTTCAATGGGTTGGTATACGGCGTCCTTTTGGAACCCACCAGCTAGCTTCTTCACAACGCTCAATAGGAAAATAGGGTCTTATCTCTGGACAGGGAAAACAGACAAGTAACATTTCATCAGCAAAGTGGCTTGGAAATACATCACCAGACCCAAACAATAAGTGGGGCTAAGAATTTTGAATCCTCCAGTACGATTTGAAGCTTTACAACACAAGTGGGTAATTAAACTACTTTTTAATAAAGAACTACCATAGCATGAAATGACCCTTCACCAAATCCGTAACCTAGTGCCTTTCAATGTAGACCCCTCCATCGAGGGCTACTACTGGATTATGAATCCGTCTTGGAATCCAAGAAGGAGGGAGGGAGGAAGACCGTCGAGTGACAAAGACCCACCGAGTGAGCACTGGGCGACAATAATAAAACATTGGAGGATTTGCTTCCCACAAAAAATTAGAACCCCAAAAATAAAAGAAGAGGTTTTTGAGACAACCGCTTTTCGGTAATCCCAAGTTAAAAGACCCTAATGACAAACCATGGTCTTTAAGTACGAAGGGCAAACATTGAAGGAAATAGATCAGCAAATGAGTGTGGAAAATAGATCGTCTGTGGAAATAAGAGGAAAACATATGGGTTTTTACTTAGGAACTCATAAATAAACTCAGGGGTGCACAACCTAAGGGAATAGTTGGAGAAAATTATAGAAAGCATTTCACTAAACTGGGTACGACTCTCAAGAACAAAATCAAATGGGAAGTTGGAGATTGGGCAACAACAAAAGAATCAGACACCCTAACGTTGGTCTTCAAGCTGATCAAAATACTGAATAAAGAAGATGGGACGGCCGAACTTGCCTCTTACGAATTAGAGGAAGGGCATAAATCGTGGGTAAAAGTGGGCAAGGTTATAGACACAGTGAAAGAAGGAGAGTTGAATAAGCTCAAAAGACTAAGAGCCTGCACATTCAAAAAAAGTTCAAGGCACAATCAATCCAACCAATCGGATGTAAGCAAAGTAAGACTTTTCAGGCCAGACCTAGATATTAAAGATTTGGAGGTAGACCCAGCGGAATGGGGATGGATGATACCCAGTACCTTGGGAAGAGCCAAAAAGCTTACACCAATATATAATTATGAGGTTAAAATGGGGTACAAAGTAAGTAATCAGACAAAAAATCCGCTCCCAGTAATATCAGAAAGGTGGAAAAAGAATTTGGATGAAAACGTGGGATGGACAACGAGTATTCCTTGGGGACAATATATGAGCATTAGACCGGCAAGGATCAAAGGCCTGCAATGGCTCATATTATACTGGGCTCTTCCAGTCAATCAATGGTTGGCTAAAAGAAGAAAACAGGATGACCCACAATATCAAATTGCGCAGTGCAAGGTCTGCAATGAGAATATGGAGGTATCATTGGTCCACTGTCTGATTTCCTGCAAACGAGCTCAGGAGTTGTGGAAGGGAACAAAAGAGTTGTGGGCTAAGCTAATGGGCGACAAATTTCCTTCCAACCCTCTTTACTTGTTAACAGGAAGGTACGAAAATGAGAACCTAGAAGAGGAAACAGAGCCAGTAGCAAAACTATGGAGGCGAGCAACACTCTGGCTAATCTGGAAAGCGAGGTGTAAAGGAACCTTGGAGGGCCAGACACTAAGCATAGAAGAAAAAAGGACGGAGATAAAAAATATAATTCAAACCGAAATAAGAGCTCGCTTGTATAGGGAACAAAAAGCTCAACAAAGGATTTTTCAACCAGGAAAGAGAGAATTAAGAAGGAAAAATTTTGTTAAAATATGGCTAATAGGGGAAAAAATAGCAAAAGTAGAGGGGGAGAGTCTGCTCTTCATAACTTGTAACTAAAGTAGTTTTCCTACAGGTCACCCTGTAGCCACACGTCCGTAGGAAAGGAAGCAATCCGAATAGGTTAGAACCATGTTGCGACTTGCCCTGTCAGCGAGGTGTAAAGGAACCTTGGAGAGCCAAACATTAAGCATAGAAGAAAAAAGGATGGAGATAAAAAATATAATTCAAACCGAAATAAGAGCTCTCTGGTATAGGGAACAAAAAGCTCAACAGAGGACTTTTCAACCAGAAAAGAGAGAACTAAGAAGGAAAAATTTTGTTAAAATATGGCTAATAGGGGAAAAAATAGCGAAACTAGAGGGGGAGAGCCTGCTCTTCACAACTTGGAACTGAAGTAGTTTTCCTACTGGTCACCCTGTAGCCACACGTCCGTAGGGAAGGAAGCAATTTGAATAGGTCAGAACCATGTTGCGACTTGCCCTGTCAACAAATCGGAGGACTTTATCCAATCCCTCATACACTGGAGAGAAGCGCCAAAATATTGGGAGAAAACCTCTAACCTCTGAATTTTCATACATCCCGACACCCTTCTCCGAACACCCCAGCCAACTGCTCCCTCGGACTAATATCCCAACCCATTTTCGTAAAAAGATAAGGAAGTGGTGGTATGAGCAGGAAGGTCACGCTGTGGACTCTCTAAAGGGAAAGGTGCTTCAAAACGATCGAAGGTCTCGCCCCTACAAGGGAAAAGTCTGGGTAGAAATAAAGACGCTGACTCAAACAGAGATCTGTTGCATGAGGTATAAGTTGCTATGGGCGTGGTACAGGAGGGTAGGGGCGTAAGAGGAACTGGTAGTACCCAAATCTTGGCTTATTTTTGTTAAAACAGGTCCTGATAAGTCCCATAGCAGATCTGAGAAGGAAATTTTGCAGTCCATCCAAAGGGGAAAGAAGGCTGTAAGGGAAGGGAACAGGTCGGTAAGGACAATAGAGGGACTCTTTTTAGATACAATGAGACTATTTGGCAAATGTGGATAACAAATCTGAGAAGAGAGAGAAGGAAACGGCAAGCTGACAGCCAATCCGCCACTGCAGTGGAGCACTCAATGCTGGTCAGGGGCCCTTTGGCCTCACGGAGTACAGTTAAGGGTTTAGGATCTTGGGTTTAGGGTTTTAGCAAGGAGGACAGTTAAGGACAGTCCCCCAGTACACAATTCAGCAAGATTTTACCTGAGGTGGTCAAACAACATTTCTAGGGAGAGGGAAGAGAACTCGCTAGCTGCTGAACTGAGAGGAACTGATAGGTACGATCAAAAGGAGTTTACTTCCAAGTAGCAAGATAAAAAGTATGCCAGATCAGCAAAAGGAAGGAGAAAAGTAGCGTAGGCCAACTTAGGCGGGGGTGGCAATCAATGCCATCCTTCGGGCCTTCACACCAGAACGGGGAGGAGCGTGTGTTTTCTCATTATGTATTTCTTTGGCTTGCCGGTGGAATAGGACCGGACTGACGCTCCCCAGAATGGACAAGGAGCCAGAGCCATAAGGTTCTGTTTAAAAATAAAAAAAAAGGCCAGCGACACTTAAAGCAGTGGGAAAAAGACACAAGTAGCATGTAGGCCGGTACCACTCAAGTAGTGGTAGACGTGTCGGGCACTCGAGGCCGAGCAGAAGAAGACAAAAAGTTGGCATTTTTAAAGGCCCAGTAGCCGTAGGCTAGAGGTAGGTCGGTACCAGTCCCCAAGTAGTCTGAGTCTAGGGCCCGTACGGACAATATCAGACTTGCAATGATGTTTCCCTCCGAAAGGGAGGAGGTACAGGTTGCTTGGAGGCCGCGCGGCCTGGAAGTCACTGCCCAATAGGAAGTAGGTCACTATATCTTCTGGAGGAGCGAGTAGATCCTCATTTGGGGTGTGCAAGGTTGGGGCATACTGCTTGAGCGGGCAGCCAGGACTCAGAGTGCTGCCTGGAAGGACAAAGAGGAGCTGGGCTCTCAGCCTGGCTATGGCAAGCAGCCCAGCTTGAGCAGGGGAAAGAAGGGGGCGAAGGAGGAAAGTGGCGAGGTACCTCCCTGGCTATGCTGGACACCATCTTCATCATCTTGTTAGGCACTGCATCTGGAAGGCCCTCGTTGGGGTAGTGCCGCACCAAGGAAGCTTTGAGGCAGAGTCAGGCATTGCGGCCGGAAGAGTAGCGACCATAGCTGCTTTGTGTTGTCTTTTGCACAGGAGGGCAGAGCCCTTAGTAGTCCGCCATAGCCTTGGCATATGAGAGGAAGGTGAAGAGGTAAGCCATGGCTATGGTGGACCTATTGTTGTGCTGGCAAGAAGAGGGAACTTCGGATATTGATTCTGGTTCAACCACTCATTGTTATTATAATTATTTGGGAGAAGAATAAGATTGGTGAAGACAAGGAGGAGGAAGGTGGAGAGAGAAGGGGGATTTGTCATTGGACTTGCTGGTGTACATCTTCTTCTTCTTCTTCTTCTTCTTCTTCTTCGTCTTCTTCGTCTTCTTCTTCTTCTTCTTCTTCTTCTTCTTCTTCTTCTTCTTCATCTTCTTCTTCTTCTTCTTCTTCTTCTTCTTTCTCTCTTCTTTGGTCTTTATCTCAGAGTCTTTGCAAGTGCTTTCATTTCTTTCACAATTGGGTGGCAGTCTTTCCTTGTGAATTTGCACTTCGGAAATGACCAGGATCATAACAAAATTGATAAATAAAAATAAAAACAGAAAAATCATCACAATGTTAGACCAAGCAATAATAAAAAGGAATCCAACTTGCAGCTCCTAGGGAAGCCAACTGTCAGCAATTGCCTGCCCTCAAGATCCATCCATCAACTTTATGGCTGCAATAGGAAATTGTCCTTTTCACTTCAAATTTCCTAGTATGAGCTTTTGTTCCCCTGCTAACAGGTGAACCGTAACTTCAGATGGCCTGGTGGTTTAAACCACCAGTACCTTTCCCAACCATTCTTCTTGGGCGTGCCCATTGAAGGACAAGACGGATGAACAGTAACTTCAGATGGTTCGGTGGTTCAAACCACCAGCACACTTCAGATGGTCTGGTGGTTCGAGCCACCGATAGGTTTCCCAACCATTTTTCTCCAACACAACTTTTAAACTGCCACGAATTTCAGGGCATGGCCTACGAATGCAAAATGGTTGGCAGCAGCACCAGCCAAAAATGGAACAAACGAGTTGATTTTTTTATTTTTTGGCGCGGGGCGTTTCCAAGGGTCGTCCATAGCCACACCACTCTCGATATGTGCAAAATGAGAATGAACTTCCCGCTAAAACATGTGAGTACGTAATACATACAACACCAGTGTGATGGCAAAAACAGACAGAAGGAGGGAGAATAGAAGAGACGACGACAAAAGCTCGAAGCCACTCGACAATAGTCTAACTCCTATGTCGGTTACTCCGTGTGCTCAAGTGAGTACGTAATACATACAACACCAGTGTGATGGCAAAAACAGATATCTTATACACATCTAGATGTGTATAAGAGACAGACAATAGTCTAACTCCTATGTCGGTTACTCCGTGTGCTCAAGTGAGTACGTAATACATACAACACCAGTGTGATGGCAAAAACAGACACAGAAGGAAGGCGAATAGAAGAGACAACGACAAAAGCTCGAAGCCACTCGACAGTAGTCTAACTCCTACGTCGGTTACTCTGTGTGTTTAAGTGAGTACGTAATACATACAACACTAGTGTGATGGCAAAAACAGACATCGAAGGAGTGAGAATAGAAGAGATGACGATAAAAGATCGAAGCCACTCGAGACATTGAAGGAGTGAGAATAGAAGAGATGACGACAAAAGATCGAAGCCACTCGACAGTTTGATGACCAGATGCACCAGCCACATTTTTGTCTTTTTCACATTAAATTTCCAAGAATGGTGTTGTGACGCCCAACCTCACGCCCAGCGCGACTTCCTGATCGGAGGAGGATGTGGGCCTGGAAGTACGAAAAGGGGTGTGCCAAGGATTTTGGGAAAGTGGGGGTGCAGTCCCAGGTCAGAATTGAGATCTCATGTGGCGGAGTTTTGTGGGGGCACGAGTGCAATTTGGCGGAGAGGGCGGACCACCTCTGGTCATAAGGCAGATGGCATGCGTGGGTCATTCAAGGCCGTGCGATCCATCGGTTATGAGGATGGCGGTTCGTTGGAAGGTCCCTCCGGGGTGGGTGGGGTTCCGATGAGTCAGGCCGTCGGAAGTTGCCACATGGCGTCGGTCGTCGCACGTTCGGGTTAGGCCTTCGGGATTCCGGAGGTCTCTGGTCGCTACGTCGTCGACAATTTTCGCAGGGCGTGCTGGGCCAGTATGGGGCTATGGCCTTCCACGGGACGACGTTGAGGCGATGATACGGAAGAAGAAGACAAAAAGGAGGGAAGCTGGTGGAGATAACGACAAATCCAGGGTGGGTGAAGTAGTGGGTGTGGTTCTGAGTGGGGAAATCAGAGCTTCAGGGGTCGCTGGTGGTGGCGCAGTTAAACTCCCTAGGACACAATCGATTCTCTATTAGGCAAGGGTATCTTTGTCGGAGGCTTTCCTCTATCCAAAGGGTGAAATAGTCCGGGTCATACAACAACGACTCTGAGCTCTTGGAGTGTGTCATTATATCATCGCAGAGCTGCGAGATGCCTAAGGGCGGGTCTGTGCCGATTGCGAGCACATGCAGGCTGCGCGAATTGAGTCGCGCTTACGTGTGTTCACACGAGATGACTGCTTCGTCGCAGACCTCGGATGGCCGTATCCAATCAAACAGTACTCCTGCAATCGATGGTCCTTTTTGGAATTGACGGATCGACGGACGGGGACACATGTAAATGCGCAGATCAGGTTGTGGTTACACGCGTTTTCGCGCTGCGTTCGCTGGGCCAGACATTCGATTGTCTAATCACTCCGTAATTTTCGAGCATGCAAGATGCAACAACCACAACAACTCACTTGAAAGATAAGCGAAAACGAGAACAGGATTAATGATTGCACAAAATTCCTATCCTACTCATGAGTGCATCAAAGGCAGTAAACAAAGGCAAAGGCAAGGATCAGCTAGAAAGACAAGCAACCGAACATGACGTCCATTCATTCATTCATACATTCATACACCATATCCAAGATGGGAAATCGCGAGGACAAGGGTGAGCAATAAACCAAATCCAGATTTCGAAAAACAAAAACGGGCGAATCACGCGGAGCCGAAATCAAAGTTTATGTACACGAGCAGGGAGGGAGAAAAAATAAAGAAACAGCAAATCCGCGTCCATCAACCTCAACTCCCTCTTCCTCTCTCTCTCTTTCTCTCCGATGCGGACAGTCCGTCGTCGTGCACCAACCCACGAAGTCGTCACCGCGCTTGGTCCTCCCGCACCCGTCAGGTTCGCCCGCGCTCACAGTCTGTCACGGCCCGCATCAACCCTGGGCGTTTGGCACCAGTTCGTCGGGTCGCCCGACTCCTGCTCTACTCACCTCTTACTTCGCTCGTGTGCTGACCCTCTCTGATCGAGCAACCCCGAGCTTTCGCTTAGCTGGTTAAGAGAGCTAACTAATCGCGCAGCCGAAATTCATAGCGTGCATGCATGCGCGAGGAACACGAAATTACAAAGACTTAGAAGGAGAGAAGGGGGAGGGATTGCCTACGCCTGCATGGCCAGAACGTGGCGTGGGGGACGTAGCCACTCTCCACGCATTGATCCGATCATGCAGACCGTGGCTACCAAAGATGCAGCAAAAGAAAGAGAAGAGGGGCGAGAAACACGAAGCACAAGAAGAAAGATACAATTACAATGGCTTAGGACCCCTCATTGCAATCGCGAAGAAAGTCGCGCGCTACAGAAAGTGGTTCGTCACAGTGTGGTGAGGCCCTTGGCAAGACAAATGTCGTAAGTACTGTCCACCTGTTCACTTGAAGCAGAATTCTCTTGCCTGTTTACGCTGCAAGAGCATTTCGATTTGGGCCTGGTCCCATTAGCATTTCGATTTGGGTCTGGGCTCATTAGCATTTCGATTTGGGCCTGGGCCTATTAGCATTTCGATTTGGGCCTGAGCCCATTACCTAGCGAAAAGCGGTAGGCTACTTTTGAAAGGCTGAGTTGCAGGCTTGCGGGCCTTGGAAGGTACCTTTGTCCACTTAGGCTCAGGCTTGTGTGTCTGCCACTGCATTTGGGGCGTATACATTCACTAGTATGATATCTTCCCCTTTGTGGGTTAGTTCTACTTTGGTCCACCTTCCTCCTACTGGGTCTACTGTGGATGATTTTATTTGCAAATGTTGTGCTTGTATTGCGTGTTTGTATACTAGTGTGATGACTCCTGCCGAAGTTGGTTGTGGGCTTGCTGATACTGTTAATGCACAATTTATTACTCTCTTCATGATTTTTTTTTCTATTTCTTCATGTGCGGCTGTGCTGGTTAGGTGCATCTCTTGGAGACAAACTATGTCTGGAGGATTGGGCCCATTCCATCCTGTTGTGTTGAGGAAACAATGCCACTTTTCTGGGTTTGACAGAATTGTCGCAAGTCCTCTCACATTCCAGGATTGGATCACCAGATCCCCCCATGTTACTTTCATGATTTATCAGTTCTTATCGTCTCTTAGTTTCTGTTATTTGTGTCTAGGACCTAGTGCTACTCTCCATCTCCTCCTCCGGCGGTGTCAGGCGCGTTGGGATCTCATCCTCATCTTGTGTAAAAACCTCCGATTCCAGAAAGGTTGCTAACGCTGTCACATTCTGCGTCATCGTTGTTTCGCTTCCTATTGTTGTGATGGGTAATGCTGTTATCCACCACTACGGCTTCCATTTCAGGTCCTCCAATATTTTTGTTTTCTGATCAAAACAAATCAGCAGGGGTCGTGCATCGTATTGTGTTTGGTCCTTGCCCTCCCCTGTCTCTGAGGTTACCATATGCCATGTCTCCCCTTCTTTTTGCAGAGAACCACCGAGCCCCATGAAGTTTGGTTCCCTTCCCTTGCTGATTCTTTTAAGCAAGTCCTCCTTTTGTCCCAGCTGCCATCTGGGTACCGAGAGATCGTCGTAGACCGCTATATTCCATTCCTTAGTGAGCGAGTCCCTTTGGATGGGGATTACTGCACGGGAGTGTGTTCGCTTCCTTTCTAGCTCTTTCCCACAGGGCATCGTGGTCTTTGTGCTGCAGGTCTTGCACTGTCACCGTGCAGAGAGAAATTTCCCTGTTCAGGTCCACAAGGCGTGAATTCTGCGCATACAAAGCTTGAGCCTGAATGCCGAGGTGGGTGACTGTTGTCATCTCTTTGCCTGACTCTTTCTGTTCCTTCTTATTCATCTGATCCTCTAGGAATTGAGATGGTTTGTAATTCTGCAGTTTCTTCCCTTTGTTTTGCTTCTTCCCCTTCTCAACCTCTGTGCTACTCTCTTCCGTTTCCATTTCCTGGTCTTCTTTGGATTCGTAGTACTTTTCAGCGAAGAAGGTGGCCTGCTCTTCCTCTCTTTCCAGCGGTGTGAAGGGGTTTTCTGACAGCGGGATGTGCAGGGATGGATTAGAAGCCTCAACTTTCTGTTTGTTTTTCTGCTCCTCTCTATGCAGGATTAGTTGTAGCTCGAAATTTTCGTTTCTTATTCGAATATATTCCTAAAGCTCGCTTTCTTGCTGTCCTGACCAAGGATAGCCCTCACCTGCAGATTGCCCCTGTTCCTCCTTCTCGCCTTCTCTATCGGTTTGATCCTCGATGTGCTTCCTTTTCTCTCCCACCATCGGACTTTGCTGTCCTTCTTTCTCCCCTGAAACTGAGTTTGCCTTTCCTTCATCCATGGATTCATCTGTCCCTTCAACTTCCTTGTCCTTTCCCTGCTCTGCCTTATCCTGTCCTTTCCGCCATCTCCTGGCCTAAGTCTTTTGCTTTTGGCCGTCCCCCCTTGCTCTCTCTTCCTCCTGATACCTCTTAACTGCTTCCACCCATTCCCTCTCCGTGGTTTCTTGCACTGATTACCAAATCTCATGTTTCAGTCCGTCGACATTTATCACTGGGTCTTTGGTGAAGCTATTGAGCGATTTTTTCCCTGTTTTGAGCGTTTGCCATCTGCTGTCAAAAGGAGGGTAGACATTCGGTCTGGGTGTCGGCTCTCCATCGATGGTCCAGACCCTGTCTGGTGTGTCTAGATTGTCAGTGAGCACCTATCCCGCGTACCGAGCCTCGGGGATGTACCAATACCCCTTCTTGTTCGCCACTTCCTGCAGATTTGCAATTTTGAGCGTTTTGGGTTTTGTGCTTTCCTTCGTCTTTGGGCAATTCGCATCTGTACCCAGGTGTCCCCTTTGTCTACACTTGAAGCAAAGGGGGTTGGTTTTGTTGGACACCGTTATTCTGATGACTTTATTTTCTTGTGAAAAGAACCATTCCTCGAGTACAAACGGTAAGGTGCTGTCACCTGTTTCCAACACTCCCGTCATCTGGTTGTGCTGTGGAGTGAGGAAGTCCGGGGTAGAGACAATCCATTGTGCCTCCTTGAAATGCCCGAATTCCATTCTCACTCTCTCCTTAATGTTGTCGTGCATTCCCTCTGGCACATTATCAAATTGGATCCAAAAGTGTTTTTTAATTAGTTCCTGCGTGTATCTGAATGGCGTTTGTTGAAAATTCGTTGCCTTTTTCCACGTGTGCACTGTGACCACTGACGAGTTGCAGGTGAAACACTTGTTTTTCAGGAAAGACGCTAATGTTTCCTTCATGCACATGACCATAATCACATTCCTTGATCTTGGATGGAAAGATACTTTAGGTTCCTGCCCCTGGATTGGTTCCAAACTCTTCAGCTTTTCCCAAATCCATTTTAATTTGGCCTGTCTGTCCAATTTCTGGCTTTTTTTGGAGAACGTGAAAAGGACAACATGTTTTTGGTGCAACTCTTCTTGCTTGGACGTCAATTCCTTTGGGCATTCATATATTACCACTTCCTCCTTGTTATTTCTCCCGTGATCTATGCATTTGGTGGTTTTGACAAGTGGTGTTCTTGTTTGTTCCGCTAGCCAGTTCCGAGACTCAATTCCCATTCCCTGCATTGCTGGAGCCGACAGTGAAGCCACCGATCCACCAGTTAAAGTCTTACTGTTATGCTCTCACGGGATCACTGATTGGTCTACAGACGCCTAAACGTTGGGGGAAGGGATCTTTCCTTGCAGGATATCGGCGTCCTCTTGCTTCTCTTTACTGAATGACTCGGTGTGGTTCACTACCGGTTAATTATCGGCTGAAGGAGAACTCCAGGATTGTTGATCGAGAATTTATTGGAGCTAAGATAAATGAATTATTAGTAGTAGAGTATTATTCTCGTCAAGTATAATATTTAAAAAAGCAACATTCGATCAATTTGATACATAGAAATATCTACTTATATATATTCATACATCTATCTACAATACGTTATCAATTACTTCCTTATTTAAGGTTGTTTTTTAATCCAAATTTAGATAGATCAATTGCTCAATTTGCAGAAATTTTACACAGTGAAAGTCTTTTTCTTGAAACTTAATATTTTACATAGGATCTCTATTTATTATTCTGTTGGAAATAAGAATACTATAGATACTATAGAGATCCTATAAATACATGAATATACAATATATAAATTTCAGTGAATTTACTCTTGATTACATATGATGGTTAAAAAATAAGCAAAAATCAATACAAATTCATAAATATATTTTATAGAATAAAAAATGATACATATAGTAAATAGCAATATGTACATTCATTTGTCTACATTCTAAGGGGCTCCTAAGCGAGCGTGAAAATTGATGAGTGGTTGTCTTGCGATTGGATTAGAAAGGCGACGAGATAGGGGTGGGATGAAGTTAGAGCCCGAGGTGTATTGGATCTTGGCTGAGACCTGACTATGATTGAGACAGCATAGGTGACAGGAGGGGTTGGAGTTGGAGTGGGTTGAGTAGTACGAGGGTGGGTACTATCGGGCGCGGCAGGAGGAATTCTTGATTATATCGGGGGCACTAAGGGACAGAGGCAGGACAGGAGGCGATGAAGGTCCAACCTGCCAGGGAGTGAGAGGTATGGAGCGGAGATAACAAGATCAGGGGGAGTGTACGATAAAGGATGAAAGGGCGGCGTAGAAAACGTGAAGGATAGCGGGGAGGAAGGTGTCTGGCCAAGGGGATGAATCGGGGTGAAAAATAGACTGAGGGATGGAGTGTCCGGTGTTGGGTTGGAGGAGGTTTGGCAAAAGGGTTAGGAGATGAGAAGGGCTTTGAACAGTTAGTGTATAAGCGGCGATGAAAGGTTGAAAGGTTGGAATAATCACACAAAAGCGTGGTGGGAACGGGAACGGGATTGAGACAAGAGCGGGATTGGATAAGAAATAGTCGGGATCGGGGTTGGGATGGGAAGGGGATCGGGATCGGGGATGAGGTGAGATCGGGATCGGGAAGGTCGGGAAGGAATCAGGGTCGGGTTGGGGTCGAGATCGGGGTGTGGTCTCGGGACGGGTTCGGGAATGAAACAGGGTCGAGGATGGGGTACAGTCGGGATCGGGACCGTAGCAAAGTCGAAATCCGGATGGGCCGGAATTGGGTTGGGATCCAGATAGGGATGGGGTCGAGATGGAAGGGGGGGATCAACTGCTTTTGGGAGGGCTGGTGGAAAGAAGGAGGTCGGAGAGGGGGTGTGGCGAGAAGGGGTTATCGGGTGATGCGGGGGGAAACGGCGTATAGTTGTTAGTATGGGGGAAAGGAACTGGAACGCGTATTTCGCTGCTAGAGGCGCTGGCTTGGCTACCTTATGGGTCGCCTCCGTAGTATTCGTCGTCGTTTGTGACCTTTCTTCGTCCGGTGAATGAGTGTATGCGATTGTGGACGAGATCTTCGGACGAGAACAACGGACGGATCGGATCGATGCTCCCAAACCAGGAGAGGTACTGAGTGCGCTACTTACCTTCTAGATTGGGGGCGTGTTGACGAGGTAGATTTCACCTTGGCGATATTCCGTAATGGCGATTCCGACAGAACTCCCAAACCTGCTTCTGCGGCGGCGAGTTGCTCTCTTGAGTTTTTCCTTGCTTGTTGGCTCAGCTAGTGCCACTATTGTCCTTGTCGAAATTTGTGTCTTCCTTGTTTTCGTATCGTGTGGGCCACTCCCTTCCCTTGATTTGCCTTTGCCCTTAACCTTTTCCTCCTCACTGTTCCTTTCTTTTGTCTCTGCTTCTTTCTCTTGTTACGCCTTTGCCCTTCTACTCCCCCTCTTCACTGTTCCTTTCTTTTGTCTCTCCTGCCCGTTCTGTTTTTTTCCTTAGTGGGGAATACCTTCTCTTGTCTCTCCTCTCCCTCTCTTCTTCCTTTTCTTTCCTGCCTTCCGTCTTGCACTCGAGTGGGCTTTGTTTTTTCCCCGCCTTGTCAAACCTTAAGGTCGCCTACCGCGGTTTACGAACTTCAACCACTCTTCTCCCGTGATGATGACCGTGTTGTCCAGGCTATGGTGACTACTTTGCCACGCCCGAAGGCGTGGCACCTTCTCGTGGTTCGCGCCCAGATTCAAACGAGCGTTTCTTCGAAAACCGCACGATTGGTGCGAATCGGGTTCCCTTCGGCCTGGCCCAACTCAAGTTGGCGGGCGGAGGGACGCGGAAGAGCGCAGAATTAGCGCTAACCTTCGGCGCTTGCGAAAAAAAAAAGAAACAATCAATTCTGCACCTAAGTGTGGCTGGCCTACCCCCGCTACTTGAGTGTTTTTTTCGCGCTGCAACCCTCAAAGTCACGGCCACAGGTAAGTACCGGCCCTGCGGGGCCTTTCAACCAACAAGTACCCTTGCGGGTCACACACACACTCATGCTGACAAGCACTCAGACAAGCATGCGGACCAGCAGGCACACACACACACACAGACTTATAAATCACAGCAGAATGCGGGAATCTCAGCAAGGCATACATTCCAGCGGCAAAATTCAGAAATCAGCAGTGTTCTCAGTCTGTGTTTTGGTGGGTGATTACAATTTTTGTTTACACACGACACACATGCCCCGTCTGTGCTCGGGGGCCTTCAACTCACATGCGCAAGTCCGTACCTTCAAGCCTATTTTTCCCGACTAAAAATCGATTTCTTTTTTTTCCCTGGGGAGACTGGATTCCCCCGCACACCAGTCAGTGTTTTCTTTCCTATTTGGCTGGTGCCACCAACCATTTTGGTCTTGTAGCACTGTTCATCTGAAGAACGCGGTGAAAAATAAAAACTGTCAGCCTCTGTTGCCTCAGAAAGGTGTGCCTTGATCCCGCGACGTGATAGAAAGTCGTCTGTCGGTAGTCTGTATGCACTGTCTGGTCGCGTGGACTTGAACCGCGAGTCTTGGTCTTAGCAGTCTTAAGGTCAGTCCCAAATCCTAGCCCTACCAGTAGCGAAGAGTCAGTCCTACGTAGCCTAGGACTTTCTAGAACAGTCTAAGTTGGCCCTTTGAGGCTGTAGGAGTCAGTCGCTATAGGTGAGTCGATAAAGAGCAGTCTAGTCCTAGTACAGTCAGCAGTCCCAGTCTACTTCGTCCAGTCAGCAAGTACCAGGTGGGACAACACAATCTTTGGGCCTGGGCCTAAAGGCAGGGCAGTCCATCGACAAAACAGTATAAATAAAGAGGCAGTGCCCAACCATTCATTTTGCAAACAATGTGGAAGCGCTGCCTGATTGTCTTGTGCTTTGGAGGTCTGCAGATGCCCAAAGACGAAGTGGGCAGGAAGGAGGAGACAACGATCATAGCCGCTAGGTAGAAGACAGGAGGGAGACGGCGGCCATAGCCGCCAGTGTAGAACAACAATAGTGTGCTTGTGTGTGTGTGTGGTGTGAATGCGAGGACATTTGGGGTAGATCCTAGTGCGTGCGTGCATAAGTGTGAGTGTCTGATGGTGGACACAAGGTGAGAGTTAGTCTCTCAGACAGGCTGTTAGATGCCATAGCTTTAAGCTGTTAAAAGTGGACTTATACTGAGTTTCTGGCCAAGGGCCATACATCTGAGTTTCTGTATGGGCGTTGTGTGACATCTCACGCTCATTGCTGATTCTGCGTGTGCGGAAGTTACTTTGCCATTGACATCTGTATGTATGCATGCTCGAAGTGAGGTTAAGGTCGAGTCTGATCACATACATTTGGACTCATGTTTTCTCATTTATTTCGCTATACACTTAAAAGTTGTAGCGGTCCCACCGTCACACGCAGTCGGGGGCCCACGGAAAATTGCGGGACGGGCGGAACTGGAAGAGGCCGTCATGTGCGGCGAGGCGAAAACCTGTGGTCCTAGGGAGGGACTGGCGCTGACGGAGCAGCAAGGACGAAGCGAAGTGAGGGTGCGAAATGGTGCGAGGGGGGCCGACGGTCCACGCGGTGGGAAGGCGGTGGCGGGGCACGCGAAGCCACGCGATGCAGGGAAATGTTGAGGCGTGAGGCCTCGAAAAGTCGGTGCGGACCTCGGGGCGCGAGACGTGGAAAAGTCAGGGCGGAACTCAGTGCGTGAGCCCTGCAAAAGTCGGGCGGGGGCGGAAAGCATGGGCGTGGGGGTATGAGGAGGGAGGGAAGTCTCGCGCCGTTGATTACGATCGTGTT
>BFEA01000407.1:568065-581770 GCA_003427395.1 Chara braunii
CTCTTTCGAATTTTGATATTTTTGCAAACGGCCTGACGAGGCCTCTTTTTGTATTTCTATGAACTAATGTGCGTTGTTCTGAAGGCCCGTCCTTCTCAGGACCTTCGACATTTTTCGGTCGGTTTTTGGAATTTCATCTTATGCCATTTGGGAAATACATGGGAATTACGCGTGCCTTAGCAAGTGCGCAAGGAATTTGTGTCGATGATCAGGAATTCTGGAATGGGCGGAATCTGACGTGTCCTTTTTTTGTGCATGAATGTTCTCGACATCATCTGGGAAAACTCTAGGGATTTTTGTAGGAATCTGAATAGGCATAGGACCTTTTTTTTTTTTTTTTTTTGCGCTCGCTCTACGCTCGGGTACGGTACTTTTTCAATTTTTGAATTAGCTATAACTGTTTCGGTGCCCTTTTTGCCTCCGCATCGGCGCCATGCATGCGAACCTCCCCTCCCCGCTTCCCTCGCTACCCTAGACACCCTCTTTGTCGCATTCACACTTCTCTCTCTGTACCCGTTTTCCATCTCTCCCTTGCCTCGCGCGCCTTTTCTCTTTCATGATCATTTGAATCTTGGTTTTGTTTCTTGCTATCCTTCACGCTCTTCTTCTTCCCGCTCTAATCTGCGCGCCCAAATATTTTGTCGACTCCCTCCTCCTTCCCTCTAGCCAAGAAGACGCGCCGTGTAAGAAGGAAATTCCTTATACACGATGATTCTGATTGGCTACGACTACGATCCAAGGGATCGACATGGCTTTCGTCAGGCGAGTATCCCTAAACCTTTCCCTACCCCTCCCTATCTCAATCCTAACCCTTCCTAGCGTCAATCTCCTTTTTCGCATCTACAAATTTCGCAAGCTCTCCCAAAAATCTCTCTCTCGACTCATCAGCCCGCTTCTGGGAAGCCGTGTCTAGGTGGTATGAAGGAAGGTGCGAGTCGAAAAGTCCCGACGAGATGACTGTAGTCTTGGTGCTCGACACGCTGGATCGCCCGACTATTTGTGGGATCCGGGCAGGACCGTGCAGAGACTAAGTTGGCGGGGTGACGATCACTATGGTGGATTAGCACGTGACGACCGGGATCGTCAGTGCTTGTGAGAAGTTTGAATGGGAAGTGAGTGAGTGCATGGCCTGGGGCTATGGTGGAATTTTATGACAAAAGTGCTTCTTTTTTTTTCAAAATTTGTACCTTCGAGCGTGAGTTATGATCCATCGATTTTTAAGCCGGAATTTCCCTGGACAAGATCGCCAGACACTCTGTAATTGCTTTCTAATCGTTCCTCCTCAGATCTGCGTCTTTTCTCCCTCGCCCTCTCCTTCTGTCATGTTTTGTTATAATGGATGAGTTATGGTAACTTGCTTTTCTCACTTTGATATATGCATGCCATGGGTCGTATCAGAGAGCTTGATGTGGTGATTGGGAGGGTGATTGGCTGACCGACTGGGTGATCTAGCTGCTTGGAGTGACGAGCGAATGATGTATGATTAAGGAAAAATTTGTTTTGAGCTTGCTTTTGTTGCCATGTGGACTGACGGCCTCAACCCGACCGGGCGCCAACTTCCCGTGCCCCCGCCACATCCCATCCCGTACAACGAGGAAAGGATACGCGTATGTGAGTGGGACATACGAGAAGCCGTCACCAGGATCGGAGGACGGTACTACTATCCTCCAGAAACTCGGTGTTCTGGATTCGTCGGTGTGGGTTTTGTTATCATGGATATGCACTTTCCACCCTATTCGTTATTGTTGCCATTTAACGAGTTGATCGTCGTCCCATGGACGGCAGTGGAACCTCATTGGCCTAACACTCTGTGCAGCGATTGTCGCCACTTCGAGCGTTACCAAACCAAGGGTTTTCACTACCACACATGTGGCGAGGACGAGCATAAGGAGAGGGCTACTCGATTGAGGCCCTCCACGTCGGACTCAGAGTTGTATAACGAGGGCCGATGGGACCTCATCCGTAAATGGGATACCACGTGTACGCGCCCCCTTTCATGTGAAATGAAGAGCGACGGCTCGCTGGGAAGTCCAGCGATACTTTTTGGATTGAATATCCGATAGCCGTGAGTCCCGCGCGCACCCTTTTCTCCCTTAAGCCCGCGTGGCGACGGACCACCTTCTTGCTAAAATCGGACCAACACTGGGGATTTCACTTCTGTATGTGTCCCCACACTCAACTTTTTCAAAAATCCTTGGCACACCCCATCTTCGCTGACCTCCCGGGCCCCCTCCACAAATCGAAACACTCCGACTGGGAACCTGCGCAAGACTTGAGGTTTAGCGTTATAGTGTGTGCGACAAGCCGAGGGTTGTTGCATTTGCAGATGCCAGACAGGTTGCATAGGTTGCTGTAGCACCAGATATATCCATAGCAGCATCAGAGTGACCAGATGATAATATTAATAATAATAAAAAGTACCACGTCAATCCTGTGATGTCAAGGTGGTTGGGGACAGTCGGGGGTGGTTAAGGACAACTAGGGGCAGTTAGGGGCAGTTTAAAAAAATAAAAATAAAAAAGAAAGTTAGGGACAGTTAGGGGCGGTTAGGGACAGTTAGGGGCGGTTTAGGGTGGTTAGGGGAGGGTGGGCGACCAGCACGGGTGGTCACGGGTGGGTGCGTACAATTATTGGTAGGTACGGGTGGGTACATGTAAAGAAAACTTGGGTAGGGTAGGGTACGGGTGGTTAACAAACGATTTGGGTTCTAGTGGCCATGGGTGGTTTTGAAAAAAAATGTTCATGGGTAGGTATGACCAGTTACATGCTGAAGAGGTTCAGGTAGGGTAGGTCTGGATATACTTTCTTTTTTTTTCAGCAGGTGGAGATCGGTAAACTTTGGTTGGATAAAAGCGAAGCCGATAACAGCGTGAACCGAGATCAGCTTTAACACATCACACAAGCATGCTAAAAGGATAACACGCCAAAGTATGTGTCGCTCGGAAAAAGTTACTCAAACTCTCTAAAAAAATGAGTTACAACACCAAGAGTTCGGCTCTTCGACAGATAGGAAAAGAAAGCACCAAGAGGAAATACCATAGCCATACGAGCTATGGTGTTGGAACATCGTCCGCTAGCGAGCGATGGTTGGCTACCCTCTACCGGTTTTGGCTAGAGCCAGATCTAGCCTCATCAGGAGGGATGAACAAGTTCCGAGATGACTGGTAAGTTGGGATACTATCTAATAAATACCGAAGTGTTACCCTTCAACTCCCGGTACGTTTTCTCCGCCCTACCTTGTAATCTAGTAGTACCTCCGGTAGTCCTTAAGTTCAAAGCGTGTTTATCAAAAAAGGAAACAGAAAAGGAAACTAGATAAAATCCTCCGAGGATATTCCACAGAAAAACTTCGAGGATTTGAGTCATGTTTGTCGTTTTCGTCACCGTAGGCCTGATGTTTTCCCGAAAAAAAAATTCCTATAGGTGGCGGGGAGAAAACAGGCTAGTTCAATACTTCTGTATCTCCGAAAATATTTTCGGTAGTTTTGCAAACCAAAACGTTTTAAGTGATCCTCAGTAAGTCCAAAAGAAATCCTAGCTCTATATTTTTACATCTCTAAGAACTTCCTGGTAGTCCGTGAGCGCGACAACGTTTCAACTGGTACTGAGTACATCCCAAGAAATCTTTCAAAATCTGAGTTTAATTCGTCGTTTCGTTCCCCGTTCCAAAGCCAGTTGGATCTACGCTATTGAAAAAAGGAAAAGGAAAACTCAGATATATCTGCAGATAGCGTGAATCTGAAAATCTATACGATTAAACTTTAAAGCTTTTATGGAATTACCAGCCGCAAAATTTCTTACCACAAGTGTCCCAAGTCGGAGCTCGTCTCAGAAAAAATTTACTCAGGCACTCGTCAAAAAAAAATCCTGCGTAATCTTGCAGGCGCAGAAGCCTTTTCAGGGAAAGTAACCCTAGTCCAGTTAATTCGACGTTCGAGGTCATCCGATACAGTCTGTGCAGGCAGCATGTTATTACCGCCTTCTTATGAGGAACAATTGAGTAAGAGTTAAAATCCTGGATCGTTCGGAAGGTAAGTTCACCGGTTTCCCAGATTTCTTTGAAATTTTTCTGAATTAACTGGGGTCGTTACTTTCTTCCCTGGCTCAATTTAACCCTCGTTCCCAAGAAATCTCATTCTCCCCTTTCCTCATCCGTACGTTCCAAAGTGAGAGCCTTGTCATAGGCCGTCCGGAAAAGGTTTAGAATCTTCCTTGCCTTGTAGTTTCCCTTTCTTTCATCACACCCAACAAAGAGTGATACGTCATCCATGAGACATATCCCCTTTACCAACTTCTTATCCGTACCCAGGCTTGATAGGAATTTAAACTCGTTGAAAGCGCAAAGGATACATGCCAAAGGGGGGCTTGTACTTTTCCCCATGGGGATACCTGTTTTTTGTCTGATGATTCTCTCTGCTGCCATGACATAGGTGTTACAAAGTTCAAAAAAGATCATGTGACGAATCTCCTCAAAGCAGATGGTTAACCAACTGTCGAATGATGCCCCTTTGCCCCTTCTTTTTACTGTCTGTTTGTTTTCCCCTTTCATCTTGTAGTACTGCAGTAGCCATTCGAGAGATTCAATGATAGAATCATGAGGTAGTCTGCTAAACATTTCTTTGATATCAAACGAAGCGTAGAGCAGGTTACCTTTTTTCTTTCCAGCCCAGTTATTAACTTATGTTATCCGTTTTGTCAGCAGATCGGTTGATTTCAGGTTAAAGTGCAGACTCTTAGGTAGAAGAAACAAAAGGTGATTGAGGGCGCGGGCCACCCGACTTCCAGCCATTCTAGATGGTTCATTCAAAGATGGGCTGATCGGCCGGAATTTCGACAGGTATTTATTTTTGGTAATTATATAGGCACGCCCATATCTTCCCAATCCATCCCACTTTTCGATTCTTGTTAATCCTTCTTTTTTATATTCCTTTTCAAAATTTACCAGAATCTCTGTTTTCGATCTCCATTTGATTTGAAAACTGTTATTTCCCCAGAAAGTATCTTTTATTCCCTTCGCGTAGATTTCAAGACACATAATAACTGTTCTATTGGATTCTTATTCACCGCCGTCAAAACAAAGTGACTTCTCAATTGTTTCAGATAATCCAGAGAGCTGGGGTCAAAGTTTCTCTCGAGTGATGATGTTTTCAAACAATCTTCCGCTTTATCCCTTGATATAGGTGTATCTACTCCTATTTCTATCAAAGCATCATTAATTTTCGTCAAAAACCTTGTTTTTCTCCTAGTCTGATCGGGAAAGGTGACGTTTCTAGCATTTCTTAGAAAACGATCTACACTTTCCAAATAGCTTACTCTACATATCATGTGTCCCCCTTCAGTCGGGAGGTTGAATTCTGCAAAATTGGAGATTCCCAGCGGGATCTGCGCAGCAGTCCGGTGGTTATGAAGAATGTCAGCAATTGTTCTATTTTTTCTCCTGATTGTTCTGAGTTTCTTACACATGAAAATAACTTCAGCTAGCGGAAGGAGATCGAGTAGATGATTAGTTAGGACTTTCCTTATCCCTTTCTTTCGTAGACCGTCATCATATGTAACCGCTACACAGTGTTTTCTACGTGTATTAAACCCAAATTTCTTCCATAAGATCCCCCCCAGTACATCTCTCAGATTACTACGACAGATGGCTTAGGTAAGAAGATATGTTGCCAGGAATAATTAAAGTAGAACTTCCAATATTAATTTGTATAACTTCTTTTTAGCCCATGAATTCTTCAAAATTTTATATAGAGTATTTTTGAACTTTTTGTTTCGCTTAGATATCGTTCCACCTTTTAATTGGTGAATTTTAATATTTTCTCCATCTTCGAGTATATTCTTCAGTTATTCAGCGGTAAGACATTAGCATTTATTGAGAAAGTGGTGAGTCCGATTTTTCCAATTACCGTCTTCCATTCAGGAACCCAAATCTTACCTCCAGACGAAGAGATTTCTTTGTTTCCTTCTACCGCCGTCCTACAAATATTGATTAAGTTAGTAGATATGAAATTTCCAGTTTTTAAAACGATAGGCATTTCATCCAGGAAAATCTGACATCTAGCTTTCTTTCGTTCTTTCCTACCTTTACGGTTTTTCTTCCTAGAAACCCGCTTTGGATAGGAGGAATTAAGTGTAGGAGACCATCTTTTAATAAGAACTTTCTCCAGATTGATTATGTCATAAGCCGGGACGAAGGCAATCGGGAGGGCAATGTAGTTTTTAATCCCCCGGTTGCGTAACCAATTGTAGAGTTTAGAACTAATAGTAGATAAAGAGTTATTAGTATGGTAATAATGTTTGTTCCATCTTTCCGAGAGTGATCGTGAGGTTTGTCCTACATATGATGCACGACATCCTGGGTTAAGTAGCACATAAACACAAGAATTCAGGTTATCCCATTTATCCCGATCCTGATTAATAAGATATACCCAACTTTCTAAGAATTTCGTACCCCAGTTTAACTCACCTTGACATACAAGAATAACGATGCATAATCTCATTATCTTCTCAATATCTAATCTAAGTTGTTTCGTATCAGCGGTTGCCCTACTAGTTAGTTGGTGTTGCAAGTCGAGATAGAAATGAAGGTCACTCCACACGTCAGTCTTCGGACGGATCGATGTTGTCGGTCTGGTTGTTTGGTGTTCTCAGGGCTCGGATGACGCTTGATGGTTCACGGATCATAATTCCACCCTGCCGAGGTGTGTGAGGTTTCTTGAAAAAATACATAACCCTGATTTCCACAAGCTCATCAGTGGCTTCAAGTCTTCCTCGGTAAGCCATTCCTGCTTCCCTGCACATCTCTTGTATTGTATGCACACTCTTCCTTGCCAAAAAAATTTGAACCTGTTTCCTGAAAATGGCTTCCGTCTTACTGTCTTCATCCACAGGAGCGCCCTCCCATAGAGCTGATTCACTGATAGAGAACCCTTTCCCTTCCCTTCGAGCTTTCCCTCTTCCTTTCTGGGTTTCCCCCATATTGCATTCATCCACAATTTTCGTTGGTGGTTCTTCGTTTGTTGATGGTCGTACAATCTTGGTTGGTGTTCCGACCGGGCTGGCTTGTCCTCCGGAAGTCTGCCCCGCTGGCCTCTTCCGTTTCTCCAATCTGTCTTCTTGTATCTCTTCCTCGTCTTCCTCGGAGTCTGAAGGTGTGGGCGATGGTGTGGTCTGTTTGGCCTTAGCTTTCACAGCCTTCTCTAATATCATTACCTTCTTCAATCTTGTCTCCAATCTTCTCTCGAATTCTTCCTCCAAAACCTCCTCTTTGTTTTGGTAGCATTTTTTCGAACTCCCAATTCCTTTTCGCCTCCTTTAACTCCTTAGCCTTCTTTTTCTCTAATGCCAGTCTATTCGCTTCTTCTCTCGCTGTTTTTTCTTCCTCTGCTTTCTTCTTACTTTCATCCTCCTCCTTCTTCTGTTTTCTCTCCTCCTCTCCTTTCTCCATTTGCCTTTGTACGAATGTTGCCATGCTCTTGAGCGAATCTTCCACATCCTTAATTAGTATTGTTGTTGGTGGAGCTTCAACGCAAGCATTTGAACTACTTGACGTCTCATTCATGTGCGGCGCTTGGTAGTTAGTCTGCTGCGGCGTTTGGTAATTTAGTTGTTGTCCTTGGAAGTACGGTCGTTGATTATTGCATTCTCGCGCGATATGTCTGAACTGTCCGCAGTTGTAGCATTTAGATCCTCTTCGTTGACCTCCTCCTTCATTGTTCCATCCTCCTCCGTTGTTTCCCCCTCCTCCATTGTTGTTCCAATTTCCTCCGTTGTTCCAGTTACCTCCATTTTCGTTACTACCTCCCCCGTTACTCCAGTTTCTTCCGTTTCCACTATTCCAATTTCCTCCGTTCCCGTTATTCCATCCTCATCCATTTCCATTCCATCCTCCTTGGCGTCCTTGTCCCCCTTGTCCTCCGTTCCATCCTCCCCCACCTCCTCCTTGAGGTGGTCCAGGCAGTCCTGTTCCGAAACCGAAACCGTCGTTTCCATTTATCCTACCTCTACCTTCTCTATCGTTTCTCTCTTAGGTAACTTATACAAATCTCCCCTTTGTATCCTCAGGCGATATACGCTCCGCAGTGGTGATGGTCTAACTGGTTAGCTAGCTAGTTTTCTAGTGCTTCAGGGCCACCAAACCAGACGATCGCGTCCTGGCTGGTTGCCACTGTCATTACCGATTGGAGGAAAGCGAAGCCGATAACAGCGTAAACCGAGATCAACTTTAACGCATCACACAAGCATGCTAAAAGGATAACACGCCAAAGTAAGTGTCGCTCGGAAAAAAGTTACTCAGACTCTCTGAAAAAATGAGTTACAACACCAAGAGTTCGACTCTTCGACAGATAGGAAGGGAAAGCACCAAGAGGAAACACCATAGCCATACGAGCTATGGTGTTGGAACATCGTCCGCTAGTGGGCGATGGCTGGCTACCCTCTACGGGTTTCGACTAGAGCCTGATCTAGCCTCATCAGGAGGGATGAACAAGTTCCGAGATGACTGCTAAGTTGGAATACTATCTAATAAATACCGAAGTGTTACCCTTCAACTCCCGGTACGTTTTCTCCGCCCTACCTAGTAATCTAGTAGTACCTCCGGCAGTCCGTAAGTTCAGAGCGCGTTTCTAAAAAAAGGAAACAGAAAAGGAAACAGAAAAGGAAACCAGATAAAATCCTCCGAGGATATTCCACAGAAATCCTTCAAGGATTTGAGTCTTGTTTGTCGTTTTTGTCACCGCAGGCTTGATAATTTTTTTTTTTTCTACATGTGGCGGGGATAAAACAGGCTAGTTCTATACTTCTGTATCTCCGAAAATATTTTCAGTAGTTCTGCAAACCAAACCGTTTTAACTGATCCTTAGTAAGTCCAAAAGAAATCCTAGCTTTATATTTCTGCATCTCTGAGAACTTCCCCGTAGTCCGTGAGCGCAACAACGTTTCAACTGGTACTGAGTACATCCCAAGAAATCTTTCGAAATCTGAGTCTAATTCGTCATTTTGTTCCCCTTTCCAAAGCGAGTTGGTCCTACGCTCTTGAAAAAAGGAAAAGGAATTCTAACAGGCCAGGAATACAGTGGGTATGGGTCGTTGGCTTTCAAAGAGGGTCTGGTTATGTCAGGTACAGGTATTCCTAAAAATCCTAGTTGCGAACTCTGGTAGGGACAGAGCAGAGGACTGGTTCTATTAAGCGAGAAGAAAGAGGTGAACGATAATGGAGAAGAGGATGGGATATGGCGGGTTTAGATCCAAATCTTTCTGTAAGCAGGAAAGAGAGGTGATGAGAATGGAGGGGTATGATGGTGTCTTCAAGGTCTCACCGTGTGGAGGATATTAGCGATTGATAGAAACTTTTCTTTTTGTTTCTTTTTTAGAAGAAAGAAGGAAGTGTGAGGATTGAGCCCTCAAGAAGGGGCCTTGCCATTATGTACATGTTCTGGGCTAAGGCCCAAGCAAGCCTCGTGCCCGCCCTAAGTGAAGGCGGGCCAGCAAATCAACAAGAGCCCTCTTACAAACATTTCACGAAGTGGGGTCCATACAGTTACAGCACGCCAGTTGGTTGGAGTGCACCGAGTATCGGAGCTCTTCAAATGCAGAAATCCCAGGGCCCCAGAGTTGGTTAGGCCCTGGGCACATAAACGTGAGGTTGACAATGCACGCTGGATATAGAGGCCGAAAATGCCAATGGGAAACCGGTCCACTATCTGAATTTGGATGCAGGCATTGATGAAAGAGGCGCGACTGCATCTCTTGGGCCCCAACCGCATTGGGCCTGGGTACAGGTACTTGGGCCCAGGCGCAGGCTCAAGGGAGGTCGCCCACATTCAAAACTGGCATATAGGCAGGGAGGGCGAGTGGACAGGGATCTTGGCCATTGCGGGCAATGCCGGCAAGCTGCGCGAATGCGAGGTGCTGTGCTGCGGTGGGCTGAGGCAGAGGCAGGCTGCGCTAAGCGGTAGAGCGCTGCCTGGGCGCAGGGCGCTGGCGGCGATAGTCGGGCTGCCTGAGGGCGAAGAGGAGGTGAAGGGCGAAGAGGAGGTGAAGGGCGAAGGTGGTTCTTCGGAGGTGAAGGGCGCTGTGTGGGATAACAAGGGAGAGTGAGGGTGAAGAGAGAGACGTACCTGGTGGAGAGGAGGTCGTCATTGGAGTTGACATCATTACTCGCTGGTCGTCAAGTTGTCTGGTTGCTTTCATGCTGTAGTTGTAGAGATAGGCTGTAGAGTAGGTAGGGCGCCTGGCGCCATTCAAGAGAGAGAGCTACATTGGGTTATGTTGTTGGTGTTGTCCGATTGGGCTTGGACATTGACTCATGATTCTTCTGTATCGTTCTCAAATGGATGGTTACTCCGTTCCATTGTGCTATTTTCTCTTGCTTTGACTACTTGGACTTCAGTTTGATTTTGCAATCTGGATTTTTGTGCTTCGTCCATATTCATGTTCCTTGCATTTTGGTATCGGAGCTGGTTTGATTCGCCACTTACCTTGGTGCGCTGGCGTTATACAGACTTGGTGCGTTGATGATGCTTCTTCGCAGTTGGTTCTTGTGACGTTAGGCCATATTAGGCGCACGACCTGGGTAGATAGGTGTGCGCCGAAAGGCTATACGGCATTGGATGCCGTGGTTACAGCGGAATGTATGATTGGTGATGAGAGCATGCTGATGTGGCATTAAGCTGAGGTGGCTCTGCATTGCGTTGTGGGTGGTACAGAGGCTACGACCGGTCATCTGTGATTGGGGGCAGCTATCTCTAGGTATGTTGTTCCCTTACCTTATCTACTCTCTCAATCTCTTCTTACCGCAAGGAAGTGAGTCCAACTTGAGAGTCCTCTTTTTTGGTGAGGTGTCGTACGCGCGCTACCTTGAGAGACGACAATCTTCCCGGAAGCATCTGGAAAGAGAAAGGGCGGTGCCTCTGAAGGGCCCTGGTCGAAGCACTGGGTCACGGTCACCATGCCAACCCAATGGGATTAGGTCACGCATGCGATGGCTGCTTGTCCATTTTGGCACTTTGCTGTGCTATAGAAGTCGTGCTGGGTGTGCCAGCCTTTTATGAGACGTTTACCAGACCGTCTATAAACATTTCTGGTTGGGGACTTGGTGTCGATACTGGCTGTGATCGTCGTCTTGTATGTGACGTTAAATAATTCCTGCGGAGATGGGGGCTCTTCTTAAATTCCTCCTGATCAGCCAGATCAACCCCGGTAGGAAGGCTCGTTCCGTACGAGGGTAAATAAGAGTGGACTGGATGGCTTGCTCGGCAATGACTTGGGGCACAGGGGTGGGCCGACAATACAAACGAAGACACTGCTGCTCAAAGATGTTTTTCGGTATGTTGGATTAAGGGGAGGGAAGGTTCTAATTGGTGCTCAACTGGAAAACACAACCATACCCACTGTTCATACATCTGCAACATAGTCTGGTTTTATTTTGATTAGTTGGTTGACAGACTGCTAATACCTCACAAACAGTTTAGTATTAGGGCTGTTGTATACTACCATAGCCAGTTCTATGCAAACTTCTGTAAGTGAACTAATCATGACAAGACTGAACTATGTAGATAGTCTTTTGTGAATGTTGTAGGCTGCCACTTGATCGGTCAAGTAGGGGACCTGCCAGACACATTTATTTTTGGAAAATTAGGTGTCGGTCAAACACATGCTGTGGTAGGACTCCAGCAGGGGGTTGCAGTGCAGATAGTGTTTGCCTAACTGATGAGCGGGCCTGACACCGAGGAGGGTGGAGTTGACGACTTGAGACTCACACGTTCGGGATCACTTGGGGTCCCGCATGTGTTCCAGACCTTACAACCGGAAGACGAAAGACGGCTTCGTGTCGAACGCAGAGCCCGTGCTCTAGCAGCAGCCGAGGAAACAACACTAGCTGCAAGTCAGGCATTGGCAGCAGCAAACGCAGCAGCTAGAGAGCAGGCAGCAACAGCCAGAGCAGCAGCAACTGCTAATGGCGCAAGCTCTGCTGCGTCCTCGTCTGGGGCCCAGTTGGGAATGCCCCTTGGGCGCACGGGTGCTTCCGGGGCAGTAAGTTCTAGTCAGTCCACAAGTCAAATGGCAAGCTCGCAGTTAAGCCCGTTGACCCCACGCGGCAGGGAGCTCCTAGAGCTCCAACAGGTTGAAAGGATCCGCGAACGGTTAGAGAGGGAACTGAGGCAAGCAACCGATAGAGAAAGAGAGATTAAAAATAGAACAGCCAGGCTTGATACGTAAAAATAGAACAGCCAGGCTTGATAAGTAAAAATAGAACAGCCAGGCTTGATACGTTAGAGGCAGACAAAGCTGCATTAGAGGGCTTAGATGAGTCAGCCATGTCTGACCGAATGAAAGTGTTGAAGAACAGTATGCTGTCGCTGCATGCGCATGTGGACAGTAGACTGGACTTCATGTAGAATTCTCTGGACCAGATCTTGGACCTTTTGCAAAGGCCAGGATTTCGGCCAGCAGCACAGTCGTCGTTGCCGTTAATGGCGATGTCAGGCCCCTTTCCGGTTCAAGCTGGCACGCAGCCAAGTGGTACGTCTGCAGCGGCCGCACAGACTGTTGCTTCTTCTTCTTCTGGGTCAGCGGTGGTTGCTACACCATCACCGCAACAAACTGTTCCTCAACAGGGACAACAACAAGGTCAATGGTACCCAAAGACCCCTATGAAATTGCCCCTTGCCTTCTCGGGAGAGAAGAAGGATGAGGAACTAAACACATGGTTGAGAACGGTTCCAGTGTGGGTAAAGGCGAAGAGGACTTTGCAGGAGGAGGAGGTGATTACTGCTGCATCTTACCTTGAGGGTAAGGCAGCCAAATGGCTGGATGGTTTAGTTTCAAAGGCCAGGTATGGACGACGCATGGCGGACTGGGCTAAGACCATTACGTTAGACCAGTCCTTAGAAATGGTAGAAGCTCTTTGGCACAATCCACATCAGGCACAAATTGCCACTGATGTGATGCATAGACTAGACCAAAGAAAGTTCAAGTCAGTCAGAGAGCTTACGACTACCGTAGAGAGCCTCATCATCGTTCCTGGCATAAACTACGATGACCGGTTCTTGCTGACCACGTTTGTGAGATGTCTCCCAGAGAATCTCAGAAATTTGCTGGCCAGCGAGGCTCGCCTCGAATATCACTAATTTGAGACCTTATCTAAAAAAGTTGGGGCCAGAGTAAAACAATTTGCTGGCCAGCGAGGCTCTCCTCGAATCCAGATGACCACATAGACAGAGTAAAACAATTCTGAATTCGTTGGGGCCAGTCAGTTCAATGATCATATCTCATGGTCGCCGGCCCAAAAAGGGAAATTCGTTGCAGAAGCTTGCCTGGGAAAGGTAGGGGCGATTTTTTTTTTTAGTTTTTTTTTTTCGTCATCTTTTTTTTGTCGGAGCGAAGGGCCTGTAAGAAAATTGTGTAGTGTGCTCACCCCACGGTATGCTTTTGTAAGAGGCGAAAGAATAGTACAGCAGATGAGGTGGGCACGCAGCTTCTTTTTTTTTTTGTGGAAAAAGGCCCTTGTACGCAGCTTCAGGTAGGGGTGATCATGAAACAACGGCGGACGTGGCATGTTTTGAGTTCCTAAAGGCACGAAAAACAGGCCTTCGGCTACTGTGTCAGGGCCTGAGTTCGAAAAGGCGTTCGACGTTCGTAACTCACGGCCGGGCGGAGTTCGAAAAGGCGGTTGTGTTTTTTTTTTTTTTCCCTCCCTCTTCGGTCG
>BFEA01000407.1:615971-631919 GCA_003427395.1 Chara braunii
AAAAAAAAGAAAAAAATCAATCAATCAATCAATCAATCAATCAATCAATCAATCAATCATCAATCAATCAATCCATCAATCAATCAATCAATCAACCAACCAATTAATCAATCAATCAATCAATCATTAAAAAAAACAATCAACAAATGAATATAATAATTTTTTTCTATTTTTTTTTTTTTTTTGCTACCTATCAAAATCAACCCCCCCAATTTTTTTTTATTATTATTTTTTTTTTTGCAGGCCTTTAGCGGCCGACGTGCGTAGGGCGAGCGCGCGCTGTTGGAGGGCACGGCGTCCCGGCCCTCCTTTGTGTACCAATTCCTCGCTCAGTGCTAGTCCCCTGCCCCTTTAGGTCTGGTACCTGGGTTTTTCCCGGCGCGAACCAGCCCCGCTGGCGCGGCCCTTAGCAAAAGGGGGTGCGCCACAGGACTTCCATTGGTCCACGCAGGCTCGGCGCCCTGCTGTACAGCAGAGCACAACTGGCCTGTGGCCGTGGTAGCCGCCGGGTTCGCCCTCGGACGCGGAGGCGAAAGGGCTGGATCGGTCTTTTCAACTGCGCGCCGAGCGCCCTCTACTAAGTTATGGGTAGGATGCATGAGACAGAAAGTCGTTGTCAGAAAAGGAAAGAGGAAAAGAAAATAAAACGCCAAAAATCGAAACCCGCTTAAGTATGGGGAAAATCCAGTGGCCTCGAGTCACTGCGATGCTATGATTTCTTTTCCAAAATTTTGAATTGTCGTTTCCCACCTGATTGATCTGACACTTCATAGGGAAGGCCGCCGATTCAGGTCTCGGACCGCAACTGTCATCTCATGGTCTGGATCTTATCGACCCCTCGTAAAATCGCCTACCGGACCTGTTTGTCCGAACCATGCAGACCCCGGTGGCCAAGTTAAGAGGCAGATACAGTGAGAACTAAAAAGGAAAGAAAATGGGAAAAGAAAGAAAAGGAACCCCAGATCCGTGTGTGAGCGAGGGGCGCGGTCCAGGCAAGGCTGGTGCACGGAGAGATTTTGTGATGCCACCCTTTCCTTTCTTTTCCTTTTCCTGTGGTTATTATTGTTATTTTATTTTATTATTATCAATTAGTTCTCTAAATTTGATTTTCTACCTGTTGGCTTGTCCTTTCGCGGGAAGCCAGCGGTTCGGATTTCGAACCATCTTTTTGTGGCCTGAGTAGGCCGATCTCACGTATACAGTCAGTGGGTGCGCTTCGAACTGCCATCGCGCGGCAGGACCTCAAAACGAGGGCGACCCGCGGCCGCATTGGTAGGAGGCTTATCACCCCCTTCATGGAGGGTCATAAGCCCCCTCCTTGCCATCGGACACGGGCACCCAACAGGGGTAGACCGAGGCTGTGTAAAAAAGGGGAAAAGCGATTGTCGATTTCCCGTTATGGGACCACAGTGCCAAACCCAATGCCATATCATTACGATCTGGGACTGTCAAGAGCAAGGCTAGTCCATAATCGACCGATTGAGTTTAGACAAGTGCGTTATTCTCTGAAAATCATTCATTTTTTTATTATTATTAGTCATTTTTAAAGGCTGTAAAATTTTTGAAATCGGGTAAGGTATGAAGAGGACTAATCTGGGTCCTTCGCTCTGAACACAAAGAGGACAGTCCTGTAAAGGGGAGAGGGAGTTGGGAAATCATCGGCGGCCAGTTGCCTGGTGGTACACGGCCTGTACTGCGAGTTTTGATAGGGGGTGTTCTGCTATAGGAAGTCGACGGTCTAGTGTTGTGCTATCTATCAAGCGGGGCAGGCTATCCTGAGTAGCAATGGCGCTACACGGCTATAGGCCTGGTTGTTGGCGGCACACGGCGCGCTGGGTCCTAATGTCGGGTGATGGTGCTCAGATTACGTAGTCCGACTGAAGGTTTGCATAGAAGGGGGGAGAAAGGAGGAGATGCGAGGTGACCAGAGGCTGCAGCCTGCCATTTCTGAAGCACGCGACAGGGTGGAACGAAGGTGCAAACGAGATGGGGTGACCGTGGGCATGAGGGTGACGGTCATCTATCATAAGACCGAGTCATCAACTGGGACCGAAACAAGGGAGGAACAACATAACGAGAGAGACTCAGGTCGGGACAGCGAAATGAGCGAGGCGGTTCGAGAGACGGATCTCAGGTCCTGGAACAGACCCGAGGAGATCCGAAAGCACCACCGAGCCGCGGAGCCGGTGGAAAAAGGACCTGAGGCCAGCTCTCGACAACTCATGCCCAGAGGCCTTGGAGCGGAAAAGAAGCAGAACAAGGGAAAAGGACAAGTGTGAGGGAGCCGCATAGGAGGTCAACGAGAGGTGAAGCAACGCGGGTGACCAGAGCACGTTTTTGGTGGATATGATTGACGTCAACCACTGCCTCCTCTCGCACAAGTAGTCCAGTGTCAGTTGAGCCGCGGCAAGTTTGAGTGTCATGCCCGAAGTGTTCTGCAATCAGTAGTTCTCCTTTGCTCCCCTTTTCTTGTTGCTCGGCAAGTGATCAGTCACCATATCGTCTTCTTGCGCTTGTTGTCAGAGCGAACTGTTTTTAGGAGCGCTTTCTCTCTTCTTCGGTGCAAGTGCACGAAGGAAGTGAGTGATTGGGACGCGAGCAGTACACAGTCTACTCGCAGCAACCTAGGGAGGCGAGAAGAAGGTTGGCTCACGTGAGAGATGGCGAGGTGGTAGACGTCGAGCAGGGAACAACGAAGAAGGGGAAAACGTATAGAGAAGACGATAGTTTTAGCCATGGTGATGGCCCGACGCCAAGAGAGAGGAGGTTGCTCTTGCGAGCCGAGAGCAGGCACGGGTGGCCAACTGGTTTACTCGAAAGGCTCTGCTGCGTTCGCGCGGCAAATGTGTCGTGGTCTGTCCGTCCATGCAAGCATGCAGTGATCGAGAGAGACTTGAGTTGATCGTGACCTGACGAGATACGAGGCTGTCTTCGTGGGCGTTGCTGGTGATACCCTGGCGAGGTGAATGTCGCGATGAGCTTCGGGAGATTAGGGTGTGGAACAGTGGAACTATCAATCTAAGAGGGACGAGCAGTACTTGTGAGACGCGGGGTTGTCCAGAGATCGGACTGTGACGGCTATCTCTAATAGTCAACTTGAGAGGTAATAGCTGTGTCGTGTGGGTGGGCACTAGTAGTTCTTATTTCTGTAGCATCCTGTTGTTGCTAGTTGACTTCCGATAGAATTTGAGATCGCATGTTCTTGCTACGCCTCTGTCTTGTCTCGGGTAAGGTTCTCGTAGTGGGGTTTGATCATGCCGGGCCGAACCTGGGGTGAATGTGCAGTTACCCTTCGTAGCAACCTTGCTTTTAATGAGAACAGATCTTCATCGTCGGCGCGTAAAGATTACCTTGTGCCCCTTTATCGATCGTAGTCAGAGCGACTTTCTCGCACTGTTGGGAGAATCAGGGGTTGGTGCAATCGCTCGAGAGTTTCATGCACGAAACAACGGGGTTAGAGCGCGATCACGGGTATACAATGTGTGTGGATTGCAGATAACTAAACAAGTTCCTTGCACTCATGCTAGCAGTCTTAATCTAAAAGGGGGGGAGGAGCTTGGCTATGGCTCTGCTATAGGCAATTGTACGCTCTTTTAGCAAACTCTGCTTGGTTGAGCTTGATCTATTCCTTCTCAGCCAGGTCATTTAGACATCGTGAACAACCTGGATTTTGACTCTTCTTACCCCCTTGCGTGGTTGTACGAGAGCTTGAATGTACGGGTATATAATTGTGCATCCGATCTAAATGGTTGTCAGCGACCATGAGAAGTTGTTTTGCAATTAGCAATTAATTGAGTGTGAAACGTGCAAGTTAGTGTGTACTCGCGTGAACGGGATGACCGCTTGATTGCGACATGTGAATGATTGCTCTACTGCAACATGTGGATGACTGCGCTATTGAGACGTGTGAAGGAATGCGTGATTGCATTGTGTGACAGTGCCTTGTGACTGCATTGTGTGACTGTGCCATGTGACTGCATTGTGTGAGAGTGCCATGTGACTGCATTGTGCGACAAGTGCCGTCTAACGGCATTGTGTGACAATGTTGTATGACTACGTTACGTGATTGCGCTGTGCGATTGTTCTGAGTGACAGCACCTTGCAATTACTAATCGCAACTGCCTAAGGGCGTGAGTGGGTTGGAGTGCGTACTCTCGCCTGATTGAATAATTGCCTATAGTAGTAAGAGCTCGATCGTACCTTATGGTAAATCTGATGCATGTCTGAGTAGGCTGGCGAACGCATGTACGAGCAAGACCAAGCGCCCCATAAGATTGATGACTGCCGCAGGCGTCTGATCAAATATGCAGGCCTTCTTTAAGGCCTACCTAGTGGGTTTGAGTATTAGAGGGGAGTGAAGAAAAATGTCCTCCATTGGTTGTGTCCCATACCTTGACCTCTGAGTGGATGGGGAAAAGAAAGTCGGTACTGAGGAAAATCACCTACATCCTCGTTAAATTCCTACTCGAAGGCGACTGAGTGCCTATTTTGCTTTTACCCTCTTTCTCTTATTTCGCAGAAGCCTCGTGCCTCAGTTGACCCGTATGCAATTGGTGATAGTTTGAATATTGAGGGCAGTTTCCTAATGCCTTTCCCTTTAATTCGTTTTTCTTTACTTGCTTACTGTATCTGGGTATGGGCTGGCCAAGTATCCGGGAGAAATAACTCTAGGTAAAACAAATAGAAAAGGAAACCGAGTTCTGAACCCAGACGGTATCATACTCTTATAAGAGGTCGTGCCGGGGTAGTCGAATGGGCGGTGCTTAATCCTGATTGGGCTGATGGTGACAGGTGAATGAACTGCGTGGAAAGATCCATCAAACCACGCTCAAATTTGTTTTGAGCTCAGAGCCCCTGCCCTCAGGTTCACGTGAGTTTTACTTGAGTGCTGGTATCTATAGATCTTGAGCTCGGAACAGCAGTCTGAGTCAATGAAAGGCACGTGTATATCGGTCTGATCATGAGAGTCTTCGGATGCTAGTACTAATCAATGAGTATGTGCCCCCTTTCAATGGGCTACTGACTATACCCCCTATTGTTAAGCAATCGGAAAACTTTTCTGAGAAACTGAGGCGAGTGATGAACTGAAGAGGGAGTGAGCAACTGCCAATATTTGGATGAGAAAATGARAGGATTCTCGCACTCGAGTGTCTAATGATGCCGACAGTCAGGGTTCCTGTGTTAGGGTGAAAGGGACACTTGGACTTACACCATCCAGTATGAGATAGGGGAACACACGTGAGTGTCGTGCACAAGGAGACTCGTGTTTCATATAGAAACGGAAAGTGGYCCTCACACRCCTAGCTTGTTTCATCATCAGCCGTAGCSYGGTACTCTCGCAGTACAACCCARGTTAGGTAATAGCRTTCAACGTGAGGGGTCCACGRAACTCATCTGCGGTTCACTTTTGTTGTTGCCAAARCTCAGAAGAACTTGAGTGAATTATGAAAGAAGACGATGTCATTGTGWTGAAGTCCCGTTTGAGCAGAGACAAGAASGAAGGATGGGAGGAAGAGGCTTGCACAGATATGGAATCATACAGACAAACTCAGAGGACACACGCTGTTGGGATGGCTGAGGGGAAGAAGTACATCGAGTACGTGCTCTGCTTTTATGGTCACGACGGTAAAATGCACAACACTTGCTCGTCTCTGGAAACTGTTGAACAAGCCAGGTTAAAACTTTAGTAAATACAGGTGACACCTTGGCTTTCCCTTTTCGCCCTTCGTTGGGGCCTTTACCAAAGAAAGTCCACGCTCCCCTGTATTCTGTAGTTCCTTTTGGGGAAGACAACAGTCGGTGATCAGAACAGTATCTAGAGCAGTCAGATAGTGATCTGAACAGTTTTTGAAACAACATCTCGAACAGAGCATTCCTGACAATGTTCAGAACTCGAACAAAGCATTCCTGACAATATTCAGAACTCGAACAGAGCATTCTTGGCGGTACTCAGAATTCATAACAACATTTTGGGTAGCAATCAGAGCCCGGAAACAGTGTCCTATCATTATTCCGTCGCTACCCTGCTATTGCTCAATGAATACCCTACTGCTTTTCAGTCATAACTTAGTTGGCGTTTAATTAACGAAATAGTCAATCAAGACGACATTTAATAGTGGTTTAGCCGCTACTCAATTCAAGTTCAATCAACAAGACAGTTAATTCGGAGGACAGCGGTCTGAAAATAGCATTTCAGGACGACAATCCTAGAAACAACAATCAAACTGGAAACCAAGTTGTGGACAAACAACAACCGGAGAACAGCAACCAGGAACAGCGACAAGAAAACGGCAATTTGAAACAACTATTCCAGGCGGCAATCAATTTAATAAGCCTTTTCATACTCAGATCCTCCAGAAGTCACCCATCTCAAGATTGGTGAACTAATGTAGCGAGAGGCCAGTGAGAATATGGACTGTAGCAACATTGTTAAAGTCTCCTGCTCACTGTATCAGAGCACTGTGGAGACCTGGAGGGGGAGAGCGGTGGAAAAATTTACTCTGCAGACTACTACGATGATGGAACGTGCACTAACTCTTGTGAGGGATCATACAAGAATCGAGTACACATACTACCTGCATGATAAGAACGGCAGGTTATGTGCCACCATAACTTCTGTGGGTACCGTTGAGGAGGCAAGGAGGACTGTTGGCAGTGACCGGTGAGCGTTTGGTCCCTGAACTAATACAACTCATTCATCCGGACATCCAGCAGTCAATCATCAGCAATCAGTTGTTAGTGATGTGTTTCAAGCGGTCAATTTTCAGCAATCAGTTTCCTGCAAACAGTTTAGTAACCAGTCCTCCGGGACCACCTGGCCAGTTTGTACTGGCAAGAGTACTCATGAGCACAATTCAGTCTACTCCGGTCAGTGAATTAGTGCTGACTAGTCTCAACCGGATTTCATGCAAAGAGGCATTCTATTATCAGTATGTCAGTGTCATTGGTTTCAGACAGGGAGATCTGTCAATCTTCATTGTCCAGACCAGTTTTGCTGATGACACTATCCACGATATGAGGCCTTACCTGAAGAAGGGCAAGGAGACTCATGAGCTTTTTGATCCCTTCTGGATCTCAGCTACTGAATACCTTGAGCAGAGAGAGAGGGAGCTCGATGAGAGTGGCACTACGCTGACCTGCAACTTCGGGCCTATGCTCTATACTGACTATCCTAGGCGTCATGTCCCTTATCTTCTCACAGATGGCACAAGTTGGCTGGATGTGATCGGTTTGGCAAAGAGATACATCTCTTCCGCGGTGATCGACGTCGAGGCATTGACTGAGCCCACCGAGTATCCCTACCTCAGACGAGGAGTCTTTTCGGTGGACGGACTGCCTACTTTATGGGAGGTGTTTTGCTGCATGGTTAACAACCGTGTCATGTGCCTTGGATGGTCATGCTTAGAGCTCGCTGGCTACAGATGGCATTTTGTCACGAAACCTCAGTCTCAGATTGTACGCGGGCGTGGGTCACGGCACCAGAGAAGATCAATGAAAAGAGATTGAAAGAGACTGGCCTGAGGGATGAGTGAGGACTCTTGAGAGGGTCTGACCATGCATGTTTACATGTACTTTCTGAGATTATTATGAGTTCTCATTCTTCCCTCATTCAATTGCCCATGTCTTTGCTCGAGTCAGTCAGTCTTATTTTTCTGCATTATTCTTGCTTGATGATTGCCTTCGTGGGTGTTTTGTCACAGTTATCAAAATCAGATTGACATAATTGATGCATGCATAGCACCCCATAATTTTATGATTATTACTTGCATAATTCTCTGTTGTTCCGAATCAAAATAAAAGATTCCTTAGACCGAGGACAAGCGAAGGCCGCAATTGAAGGGTATCGCTCGAAGCCGGACGCACACAACAGGAAGAGATCTGTATTATTTAATTTATTTATTTATTGCAAGCACATTCAAAATCCTGCGTGACAACCTGTTGGCTTTCCGGTCGCCCGAAGAGGCCTGACTGGAAAAAGTGCGACAAAAATGACGCCGTTGCCGGGGACATGAAAAGATTTTCGTGTCTGGAATGAACCTTGGTCATCATCATCTTTGAGCTTTGATTAGGATGTGAGAACTGTTGGCATTTATGTGAGCTTCATGTTGATTTCATTATTCTTATTTAAGTCCCGATTTTCTTGAGAATCACGACTGCCAACTGTGATTTATTTCTTCCTTGTGTGAGGTACCACATTGGATCGGGAAAAGGAGATTGATATTATTGACTGAAGAGAATCGAGCTTAACACCAGGTATGCCCAACTGTCGTCCAACACATTGAAAGGAATTGAAAAGAAGAGAGTGAGACGGATTGAGACAAATGCTGTTCGACGGTGTCCTGAGAGAACTGTCTAAATTTACAACAAGAGGGATATTTTCTTACAGGTATGAGGCTTGTTGGAGCTATCACTCTTGTGGCTCAACCATCTGGGTAGTGCTAACTCACTTCCTGGAGGGAGATATCTATGATATCCGCCCGTATGTCAAGGAAGAAGGCAGCAATGATGGTGAAGATTTTAATTGGTTATGGCAGATTATGATCCAATTTATCTATAATGAAAAGACAGACTTGATCAAGCAAAAGAGGAAGGCGGAATGGGGTATAATGCCAGTAACATACAAGACTGTTCCAATTCCTCCTATACCTGACAACTATTGTGATGAGACTAACTGGATGCCAATAATCAACATGGTATTGACAAGGGAGAAAAGAAACGGTGGTCATGAGAGCTGAAGAGATTTCAGCAGAAGTAATCAGACAAAGAAGGTCAAATTTTGGCAAAGGTTCGGGTCTAAGTCAAGAGAGGGTTGAATGTCTCCTAAGGTCGCTAAATACTCTAAGCAAGAGAGAGACATTTCCATATGAAGTTGTCAGGTATGAGGTTGTCGAGAACGGATGGGAACAGGAACGATTATATGTACTTACATTCTATTTCACAGATTTGGATGTGTATGATGTGAGAGTCTATGTTCCAGAAGAAAGAAGTGCTGAAGCGGTGTATGAGAGATGCTGGGGATTTGCTGAAGAGGTAGTACTGAGAGAGAAATAGAGGTTTGAGAGAGATAACAAATGTTTCATGGGGTCGACTCGATTTACTGTCTTTGATGGATTCCCAGTCCCTCCCTTACCTGATATCAATCTATCTAAAAATAATTAGTATGCCATGATAAAGTTTGCATGGAAAGTGAAGAGAGCCCAAGAAGAATACTCTCAGTAGCCAGGATAACTACTGTGATGGGTAGACTCTATGAGGTGATAGGGTGTGATAATCCTTTAGTGATCCTGAGATATGAGACTTGTGAGAGAGAGCCTATAATATTTCACATCCCAGTGGTCAAATTCCTGAGTACTGGCAGTCTGGACGTACAGATTTTTGTACTAGCAGGGTACTAGCAGGCCTAGAAAAGAGAGACGACTATTTGAAGTGTTAGACAGGTGCTTATATTAGTCTCATAAGAACCAAGGAGTGACTTGAAAAGTTAAAGAGAAAGGTAACATGGGGGAAAGAAGTAAGGCAATTTGAGAGGCTTCCTGAGTTCTCAATTGCTGAGGGATTTGAAGGCAGGAGAGATTGGATGCCTCTGTTGGAAGCCATTGCAGAGATTGGTAGAGCAAGAGAAAAAAACTTCACTGTGATGATAAAATCCCTACTCCTGAGTACTTTTGAACACAGATTCGAGATCCCTGATTATGTCAAACCTGAGATCTACCTTTCAGATGTTGCTTATGATGATTAACAATGCCCAGTTTGACTAAACAGATGACACTAGGAGTTGTGTTGGAAGGTAGAGTAGTCAAAATAGAAGGGACTCTTCGGATCTCTGATAGAAATCTTTCTACCCTGAATGAGTTTGAGTTTTTGCAGACTTTCTTGGATCGCATGAGAGATTCTGCCTTGAGAATTATCGTTGACCAGACTGAGATAAGCTATCTGTTATACTGAGAGGGTATCATACCACACTTTTCAGGAACGGGTCTCTCTTACAAGAAGGATCAACAGTGGGCTGTAAATTATGCAATTTCATTATGAGATTATAGACCTGACTCGATATTTTATGATCCGGGGTACTATAAAGGGGTATGACAAAAGACTAAGTAGGGATGATGAGAAAGAATTGATTGAAGATTACATTGGAAGGCTGAGAAGGATTGCACTGCCCTTGATCACTACCCAATCAATTATTGCTTATACCMTATMTGTACARAACTCTYAGGGGGTAGAGCAGACAAGAGAGGAGAGAAACGAGTCTGTATCTCTTACGAGAAGAGTGAGGGATTGAAGAACAGATAAGAAAAGGATAAGAGTGACAGAAAGAGAAAAGGATATCTGGGAAAATCTATGGTCAAGATGGCAGGGCAAGGAAAACCAAGTACATCAACAGGGACCAATGAAGAGGCCTTGGTTGGAGTTATACGGGAACTGGTCGAGAAAGTTGATGCTATAAAAGGAGGGTCAGACATTGCAAGAGCAAAGAGGCCAGATGAGAGAATTCCCTGCTTCAGAGGACCTCAGGTTAATGACGTCTTGCATGAGTATGAATTATTTGGACTCAGTTATGGCTGGACAGATAAGCAACGGCTTAAGCACCTTCTATCTTATTGTGACACTGATTCGAGACTGGCTGTTGAGGAACTAATGGAAGGTGCTACTACTTGGGAAGAAGTCAAGGAGAGACCGAAAAATGAATTTGAGAAAGATTGAGTTTCAACCACAACTAAGGACTTACTTAATATCAGAAGAGCTAAATATGACACTTTCAATGTTTTTCTTCAGACCTTCATCCGAGCAGCAAGAAGAATTCCATATTTGGACGAAGCTCAAAGATGCCATATATTTTTGATAAATTTTACTGACACTGAAAGGCAAGCAGTTCTTAATCAAGCTCAGCACTATCCTCTCAGATGGGATAAAATGGTTGCAATCATAAGAACTCTACCTACTGTCTCCCATAAGAAATAGTCACTGGATCAGATCAGTACTTTAACCAAGGACTGAGAGACTCAAGAAAACTGTAGAGACTGCTAAAGGAGGAAAGATGGAATTGAGATTTGCATCGACTCACCTTTTTTTAGGAAAATAGTCACTGGGTCAAAAATAAAATACAAGCCCAAGGGGGTGAAGAAAAACCCAGTGGCAGTCTTAATAGAGAAAAATTATGATGAAGCATTGGAAAAGGAAAGACAAATTATAAGAGCATTGAGGGAATCAACAAAACTGGAGAATAGGGTCACTAGAGAAAGGTTTGACACAATGAAGATAAGTTCGGATCAGTTTATCCTGCCTAAAGAGAAATAATATATCTTCAAGATGTGTCAGGAATTCTCTGGTGCTTTCTCCTTTAATGATGAGGAAAAAGGGCGATTGAACGTGGACATGATCAAGATGGCCAACCAAGTATGCCTTGAAAGAAGAGGCAGAGGTTATAAAGTATCTTGACAAAAAGATTGCGTCTAACGTTGCTGAACTTGCTCATGGACCATATGTTAACCACTGGTTTTGTTTCTGGAAACCAAGGGGCGGGCTAAGATGGATACAGAATCTTCAGAAACTTAAATTGTGACGGTATGTGATGCAGGTAGTCTTCTTAATGCTGATCTCCTCGCTGAATCATTTGCTGATCGATGTATTTATTCCCTAGTTGATCTGTATTTTGGCTATGACCAGTTCCCTATTGATCCCACTAACCGGCCAATGACTGCCATGTACACTCCAAGGGGGCTTGTTCAGATGTGCCTGGTACCTCACGGCTGGACTAACGGAGTGGCAGTGGTTCAAAGGGATATGATCAAAGTCATGCAGAATATTTCTCTTGAAATAACCAGTCCCTACATTGATGATAATCCTGTAAAAGAACCCCTGGTAAGAGATGAAACTTTGGTCGCAAGGGGAGTCAGAAAGTTTGTCTGAGAACATGCTGAAGGAGTAAAAATGGTCCTAGAAAGACTTCAAAAGTATAATCTGACTGCCAGTGGACCAAAGTATCTTCTCTTCCAACCAGAAGTGATAATCCTGAGCTTCAGATGTTTCTCAAAGGGTAGGAGTCCAAATCCCAAAAAAATAGACAAGATCTTGAACTGGCAGCGAATGGGCCCAAGTACAGACAAGTGGCGGTTCTCCCCCGTGGCAAGAAGCAGACTGGTGGCAATGGGTGACGGAGGTAATCCCGTAACCCATTTTTCTCCCCTCTCCTCCTCATCTCTTTTTTCCCTGCCAGATAAATTTTGTTATTTCTGCGAAGCAATTTCTCACGTTTACTCGGTCTTTATGCGTCCTAACGGAGAAGGATACATGGAGTGGGTAGATTGTCAACACTGTGTCGCATGAGCCCATGGCTCGTGCATCCAGTATCGGAACGACAGGAAGCCTTGGCTATGTCCCTTGTGTCGAGCCGACAAGATCCCGATTGAGACTCGCTTTTTGTACGCCACGTCAGAAGGGTTGAAAAAGACCCGGAAGTTTAGAAGGGCCGAGGTATGGACGGATATCGCTTTGATTGCTACTCTAGTAGGTAACCCCCTCCCCGACTTCACCAAGGAAGATTGGAGGAGGGTCAATCAAAGGGCGCAGGGTTACCACTGGAAGGAGGGACGATTGAAAAAACGAAAAACGGATGGTAGTGGGATTTGGATAGTAGTTCCGCACCTGTTCATGAGGTATGACTGGGTGAAGAAAGCACACGAAGAGACGGCCGCCTATTTTGCCGTACGGATCACGGAATCGGCAATCGATAAAAATGAGTGGTATTGGTCCAATATTTGTGACGATGTGAAATTCATCGTCGCAAACTGCCAGGTATGTGCTGCTGACAAGGCACCAATTCAGCCGCCCAGATCGATAGTACCGACAGTAGTCGAACGACCTTTTCAAAGGGTTAGCATGGATGCTACCGATATAGTGGTGCCTCCTGGACCCAATAGCTGTGAATATTCAATCCTACTTGTGTTCGTGGACCATTTTTCGAAATGGATTGAGGCGTATCCCTGTCGTACGCGACAGGCGGCTGAAATTGCGCGATACGTCAATCGGTTTTTAGGGATGCACCAGGACACGGAGGAAATTCTGACCGACAATGGGGTAGAATTCAAGGGAGAAGTCTTGAGGAATCTGGTCATACACTGCGTCGCTATTCGGAACACCGCACCCCACATGTCGCAGTCCAATGGGCTGGTAGAAAATGCAAATAGGGTGATAAAGACTGCGTTACGACGCAATATCGCGGCACGGGACCCCAGGCCCTGGCCCGATATCGTAGATCACATCTTGGCGGTCCATCGCGGAGTGCCCCACGAATCGACGGGCCTAAGCCCCCTCCAATTAAGGACCAATAGCGTCGCTTGCGTTTCGATACCAAGCCTCCCCGATGAATCAGCGCTGAACCGACGGCCCACAAGGGCCACGGTTCGGGACAAGGCTAAGCGGCACTTAGAGCTAATGGAACGGTCCCTCCCCAAGCTAGCCCGAAAACGCCAGAAAATGACCGAATTGGCCCAAGGCCGACAGGTCCGAAGCTACGAGGCCCGGAACGGGAATGCAGGTCCACGACCCCAATACAAATTAGGGAACATCGTGCAGGTGAGGAAATGTGCTCAAAAGGGTATCTTGTGTGATTGAGCTCAGACCGAATGGAGTGATTCCGTTCGGCACGATTCTTCGGGCGATTCCGCGTGATTGAGCTCGGACCGAACGGAGTGATTCCGTTCGCCACGATTCTTCGGGCGATTCCACATGATTGAGCTCGGACCGAACGGAGTGAACACCGTGCGGCTTACGCCTGAGGTCTCCGGCAGCCGATCGGCTTGACCGATCATCCGCCACGTGTCCTATCTACGTCCCCTTCCTTCTTCCCTATCTTTGCGTTCATCCGTCTCCTGCTCCGCTGCGGAAGAAGACGACGACTGCTTATCGCATGTCCATCCCTCCTCATCTCGTTCTCTCTCAGGGACCCCGTCCCTGCCACCATCGCCATGAGCTTTGCAACGGAGCAAGTGATTGCTGCGCGGCTACTTACTCTGAGGGGTCGAATCAGTGTCATCCAGCAAGTGCAACGACCCCATCTCTACGCTAATCTGCTGCGGTTTGCGGTTCGCAGCCTTCTTCAGCACGGCGGCAATCCACGTGGTGGCGGAGATCCGATTCGTGGAGGCGGCCACTACGCACGTTCTGGCCGAGATCTCAACCTTTCGACGACTACCCCCTCTCGGGATCTGCCACGTCACCGTCGTCATCGTCTTCAAGGGGGACATCAGGGCGATTCCCTCGGCGATTCATCCCGACATCTATCTGACTCTGCGCGCCTGGGCCGAGGAAGTGCGCACGGTGTGGACGACACTCCTTGCTCATCGGGGAGATACCGTCTTGCCCGCACACGACAACGACTTTCATCTCTGCTCATCCCGCAGGTCGCCGGCGATCGTACTCCTGAAGCTTCGTCCCTTCGCGTCGCCCCAATGAGTCGATGCCGCCCCTCCTACTTCGGCCTTCCCTCCAGCATCCCAACTCTTTGGCAGTCCGCGCCGGCCCCTACTCTCTCCTATCGTATTAAGGAGACCAACGCGCCTCTATTGAACGAAGAAAAATGGGATGCGTGGTGGGAGGACTACATTGAACTCGTCTTCTGCTTGTTGGAGATAGAGTTCCGCTGGTCAGAATCGGCGCCATTCAGAGAAGGGCCAGAGCACCCAGAGGACAGTGTGGAGTACCTAATCATCCAGGCCTGGAGGACGGCAAAGGAAGGCGATCTGCTGGGGATCGTATTTGGAAAGGTGGAGGAGGGAGGTCTCGCCCTGATCACGAGCGAGTTGTTGGTGTTCTTGACCCAGCTGGTGGATGACCTGCACCTGGACATCTTGTCGCGGTGCAACGAGCAGCCCGACACCCACGTGCTGACTCCGACGCTTGACCCGCATTTAGTGTGGTCCACGTGTACGGAGATGGACGAGGACAACTATCTCTATCCCTCCCAGGCGCTCTATTTGGAAATCCACGTCACCGATCTTACCTTCTGGGACCCGATCGCGCGGAGAAACGTGGCGCAAAACGAGGAGATAGGGGAAGCAGGGAAAAATAAGAAGAAGAAGAAGAGTTATCGAGTGAGGGACGGGACGACCCCGACTACGTCCTAGAGAGAGAAGCAGGGATAGCGAGAGGGTCGAGCTAGCAGCGCGATAAGAACGAAGAGGAGGAAGAGCAGAAGGAGCGAAAGCGCCGGGAAAACGCGGAGGGAAAGCGTCCCGTGAAGTAGAGAACGCCTATCGATCCATCGATAGGAGATCCGTGGAGTGATCCGGAGCCGCCAGAGGAAGAAGACGATGGAACCGCCGCGGAGGGATCGCGACAACGAAGAAGAAGAAGAAGCGAATCGCCGGCCTCATCCGGCTCCACACCCCGGCCTTCCGTTCATCTACGTCAAGATCTCGGTGTTCGGGCTTCGTCCCCGGTCGTTCTCTCGCCGACCCCGTGACTACCTCATGCTTACCCGTCTCCTTGGTAGACCTCTGTTCCCCGATGGATGGTGCCCTTTCCCCCACAACCTTTTTTACCATCTCTACGCTACCCGCCTTCTAGTCTCCGTCTATCCGCATGCCACCACCCGCTCTGTAGTCGATTCCTTCCTCCTTCATGTGCTCCTGTTTAGCGCAGACTGGCGGGAATATAACCACGTAGAAATATACTGTGTTATATCCGGAACTATCCCCTCCTGTGAAGACTATGATGATTTTCGTGCCGCCCTGCGTCGAACCCTTTCTACCATCTACCCCGACTACATCGCCGCTTTTCGCCATCTTCACAAAGACCCTCGCTTTCCCCGCATCCATTGCTCCTTCCACTATACTACCGTTCCCGCCTTCACCTCCCCCGCCATCAATCAGTTCATGCGCCCTCTCCCCCTGAACCACCCGCCCCCACGACCATCGATGATCCGGTTGCCCTTCCCTGGGAACGTCT
>BFEA01000407.1:640477-663565 GCA_003427395.1 Chara braunii
TTTTTTTTTTTTTTTTTTGAAAATTCAAATCCCCCCACCCGTAGTCCACCATGCGCTCATATGGCAGGGTGGGTCGCGTTCGATAGATTCACACCACGTGGCGCACAACACGTTTGAATGCGTATGAATGCGGCCCAACGCCGTTTGAATTTGCTCGAACGCGAACGCGTGTTTGACGCATTCAAACGGCCACATAGAGGGCGGATAATGCTTGACTAAAGGGGTGACCGCTATGTAGGGTCGACCATGCAAGGGAAAACGGGAGCCTGGTATACTGGGCGCACCTAGATGAAGCATGCAAGGTTGCCTGAGGGCCGACATAGGGTAGAAAAAGTGATGGGTAAGGGAATCATGCAAATGACTCCTAAAGTGAGGGAAGTCGGAGCTAGATTCGTAAGCTGGAAAGTCAGGGCAACGCTACGGGCCCGTGGCCTATGCATATACCAAAGGAGAACCCAACTAAGGGAGACCATCAGGCGACACAACCAGGGTACTATACAGGGTAAAGTGGTAAGAGAGTGACAATGTCTGAAGTAGGCAGGGCTGATCGTGACGAAGTCTGTGAAGCTTTTAATGATGTCCATGAGGAGAAGTCCGGAATGCCATCGAGGAAGATCCGCAACATCGACGAGCTAAAGTAACAAAAATGGTGTGGATGAATAACTGAGAAGTCAAAGACTTGGGAAGAGAAGTCAGAGTCAATCGCCGTATCGAACAGGAGGACGACGAGTGCATTGTGGACACTCAGAATCATATGCCTGCTGCTGAAGGTCTGCCTCAGATAGAGCAGAGTCGACTTCAACGGTCTCCTCGGTCGAGGGATAAGGAAGAGGGTCGGTGCGCTTAGGAGGAGCAGTCAACCCAACACGACGAGCACAATCATAGGCACGCACCAACATGCGAGCATGCTGCAAGTGCTCGAGGGGCTCCCAAGTAGCCTCCTCATTAGGGTAACTCTTCCAACGTAGGAGATACTCGACGTGATGAGGGTTGTCATCGGTGACTTGGCGGCCAATGATGTCTGGAACGAGGAACTCCTCGTGGTCGTCCACCACGATGGGTGGAGGGCGCTTGTATGGTCGTCCGACGAAGGGCTCCGACTGTTTGTGATAGGGACGCAGTAACGAGACGTGGTAGACATTGTGCACAAGAGCATGCCGTAGGTAGTGGGACAACTTCACACGGTAGCTGACTGGGCTAGATGTCGTATCAAAACACTATTGCGAAGCTCGCGGCGGACCATCTGGGGAACTGGTCTAGGTATCTTAAGCAGGCTGTCTTTGCGGAGAATATGACCCCTAAAAAGACAACAGGATGTATCCCGGCGGAACTTTGGTACGAAAGAGAGATCGACTTTCCTGTGGAAGCCTTGGTACCTACCTGGAATAGCTTAGATGATGATCCGCAAATGACTACTGAAGAGTTAATCGAGGCAAGATGTCAACAGATCCTTAAGAACGAGGAGGTCATGGAGGACATCGCCAGCCTCGTACTAGACAGCAGAATGAGGGACAAAGCAAGGTGGGACCAGGTTAAGAATGTTAGAAAGGAGCCACTTCAAGTGGGAGAGATGATATTGCTAAGGAACTCGGCACTGGAAAGTACTTGGTCGGGACAGTTGGGAAGAAGGTTCAAAGGCCCCTACCGGGTCGCCAAGCGGATGGGACTGAACACCTTCGAACTGGAAGATTTGGATGGAACTGGATTGAAAGGGCCCTTCCCGGGGCAACGATTGGTCAGGTTTCTAAGCCGGAACCCAGTGGAACAATGGCTTCAGGAGACCGAAGATAAGGAAACTGAGGGGTCACAAGCTAAAGACTGACCACAGCCTTGCCCACACTATGGTTTGTCTCTGACCATGTCCATGGGACTGTCATTTTTTGGGGACTGGGGCAATGGCTTGGACTGACTGAGGTTGAAAGGCAGCATGACTTGGGGGTTTGCAATACCTGGCTTGTGCGACGACGGGAAGGGATGTTTGGGGCATTGTACCATAGTTTTTGACGAAAAAAAAAATGGGATCTTCACAAACGATGCTTTTTGCATAAGGGAGGGAAATGTATAAAAGGGGCATGATGCGAAGGATACTGGGAGCATTTTTGGGAAAAGGGAGCTGTCTACCGGGCTGGGGGGAATGTGTGTATGCGGGGCATTGCGGGTGTTGTTTTGTTATACAGGATCTAGGATAAAAACGAGAAAAGACAAAAAAATGGAATTCGGCAACGAGAACGACAGCGGGGCAATCAACAGGCCTACCTAAGGGGAGGAAGCAGGACCAAGCCAAGGGAGGAGGGCGGCGAAGAGAAAGTTGTACATAGGACTCATGGGTGGGTCAGTGCTAGGCATGGGTGGAAGGAAATGCTTGTGTAGGAAACCCTCACCTCTCCGCGAGGGAGAAGGTATAGAAATCTCGTCTGACAGTGAGGGAGGGAAGAAAACGGCAGAAGTGGAAGAAGAAGGCAATGCAAGTATGGGAGATAAGGTTCAGGTCTCTGACGAGGAAGGAGCCAACAGGGGCAAATGACGTGAGACTTGGCGTGGGGAAAGTGAGGGGGAACAAGACATGCGCAACGAGCACGAGGAGGATGAGGAAAGAAGGGAAAGCCCGCTTGAAGGACGAAGCGACCACGACAGTTGTGAGGGGTATGGGGCGGGGACAGAGATTCATTTTATCTACGATCCGAAGAACCTTGTAGGTGGGTATAGCCCCATACAGACAGAAGACGAGGAGGACGAGGAGGAGGATGTACAAGAAGTCATAGAAATCAGCAGTGGGGATGAGAGGGATGATATCTCGAGGCCTAGGGAAGAAGAGCGGCCTCCGATGCACCAGTCGGGCGACGGGGCTTTCGGATGGGAGGACGAGTTTGGGCCAGCACCTAGTCATTGGTTTCAGCAATGGACCAATGTGATCAGGCACGGATGGATTATCAAGACCAGGAAACTGGCAAAGGCGGGAGTGGAAGCTACGCCGCTGGACTTCTTTAGTGAAATTGAACTACAGGGAATTGAAAGAAAGAAGAGAGAAATCGAGACCTACGGCCTGGGGGTTAGGAAGCCTGCCGAGGAATAGGGTAGGCAAGGAACTGGGCAAGACGAGGCGCAAGGCAGCAATAGGAACTAGGTGTTTACTTAGCATTGATAAGGATCGCTGCTTTTCTGTCTACGGAGACATGAGAACGACGAGAACGTGTACAGTATGGGTAAGCGTGCTAAGGATGAAGTAAAAAGAGGGTCAGATAAGGTTGTATCACGATAAGATAGAAGATAGTATTTTTTAGGCTACTTTTTCGGATGAGCTACCTTGGGTACATAAGACAAAGACATGGGATTTGGAATGAGACCAATTGGGAGAGGGTGTATTGTGAATTCTGGATGGAATAAGGATAATGCTTTCGAGAGGGGAAAACCTTGAGTACGGATTGACGAGCGAACCATGACATTGAATGATTGGTCGAAGTACAAGAGAGGTTAGGGAACCTATGAGTTAAGGGGCATGAAGAATACTCCTTCCCTAGGAGCCTAATCCAACCGAGTCATGAATTAGTCTGAGAATGGTCAAGATCTGAGTCGTCGGAAAGAGTGAAGAAAAAAAGGGGGCGCCCCTGTCTCTTGCTATGGCTGAACGGTCGGGTGAGCTAGTGCTGCTTGGGGTCGCGAACCCCAACTCGAGTGCTAGACACTACGTCAAGGGTATGCATGGATAGTATATTACTGTGAGAAATGGAATTGATAGTACATTACTGTGAGAATGAAATGGACGGTACATTACTGTGAGAAATGGAAGGAAGAGAACAACACGCAAAAGATGAGATGACCACCTTCTAACCTCCAAGACAAAAATGGGATCCGTAACCTCGAGGCCCACCCCCTCGGGCACTAACATTGAGAATGGAAAGGAACGGCCCTAATCAGGCTGTTTGACTTGAGACTGGAAACGAATGACCCTAACCAGACTGTTCGACTTGAAAATGGAAAGGAATGACCCTAACCAGGCTGTTCGACTTAAAAATGGAAAGGAATGACCCTAACCAGGCTGAGCAACTTGAGAAAAGGAATGACCCTAACCAGGCTGTTCGACTTGAGAATGAAAAAAAACGACCCTAACCAGGTTTGTTCGGGAATGACCCCTGACAAGGGTTATTCCTTTTGAAATAGGCACTGGGGTCCCCTGCATAATTGATTAAGAAAGGTTGATTGAGAGAGGTTGATTGAGAATGTGTTGGAATGAGCAATAAGAGATGGAAAAGGCCGATGGGTCGGTCATTGAAATAGCCCAAGGATGGATGAGAGAGATGGAAAAGGCCGGTGGGTCGGTCATTGAAATAACCAATAGGATGAATGAAAGAGATGGAAAAGGTCGATGGGTCGGTCATTGAAATAACCCAAGGATGGATGAGAGAGATGGAAAAGGCCGGCAGGTTAGTCATTGAAATAGGCAATGGGATGGACGAAAGAGATGGAAAAGGTCGGTGGGTCGGCCGCTGAAATAGCCAAGGGGACGGAAGAAAGATGTGAATGAGAGGGACATGATAAAGAAAGCGGAGCCTTAAGGCCGAGAAGGGCAGGGACCATTGGGACGATCACAGAGATTGAGTGTTGAGGAATGAGAGAACTGAGGATTGAATGGGCGGAAGGGTCAGTCTTGAGAAATGGTTATTGAGAAAATGACCTCTAGACCGACCATGTGGGTGGCCTTGTTGATGAGAGGCTGTCGGACCAGCCATGAGAATCAGCCTTGGAAATAGCATGGGATTGAGCGTTTAAAGATTGAATATTGCATTGCATAGCCAGGGGACCCTAGGCAACTTGATGTAAGGTCGTCGGGCCGACCATGAAAATAGCAAGAGATTGAGCTTTCTTTTTTTTCTAGTCTCAGGTCTCAACATAAGAGGGATAACAATGCCTGCATCGCGACCCCACGACCTCTACCCGTTAAGGGAAAAATCTCAGCGCGACCTGCTTCTTATAAGAAGGAATAAGGGTTGAAGGACCAAAGCACCTCTCTCTTTGATTGATGCTGGCCGTCCGGAACTAACTCCGACAACGAGCTCTAGTCGGGGAGTTCAAACTGCGCCTCATGTTGAAACCTAAATGTCAAGGGCGTCACCTGGGCGTGGTGCCAAACGGGCGAGAGAGCTATTCTTTTTCCTAAGTCTCATTTTTTCTTCCCAACCACACGCCATGCCGTAGAGGGGCGACACGGTCGTTTGTAATGGATCACAACTGTTCGCGTTAAGTTGAGCAGCATTGTCCAGAGGGAGGAATCGGGCGTGGTAACAGGTGGAAGCCGCAACCACCACAGGGCGAGTGACACCGCCTTGCCGGATCATTACAACCGTTCCGGGACTAACCGCGAGGTCTTCGTAACTGCACTCGCAGACTAATAGAGATTCCCAACTCTCTTGAAAGGAAGAGGTCGGATCCAAGAAAACACCGCTCGGGAGGAACGATTCGCGAGAAAGCACTTACGGCAAGATGGGGTCTTGGGAGGCTTGGACTGGACCTACCTTGCAGATATGGGGTGGTACCTCAATGATGACGCCCGTCTTGCAAGCAGCAAAAGGTCGGACTCGAGTAGGGGATGAGGTGAGTTATCAGCAGGGGGAGGACTGATCACCCTTCCTTTTTGGGGCTGATGGGCCGGCATCCGTCTACTCAGTTGGTGGGCCAAGGTCTGCGTACCTCCGAGTGAGAACTAGTCGTGCGATGAGGACATCGCATTTTGAGTGGGGGGAAGGTGTGCCATCTACCGATGAGAAAACGTGCGAAAGAGAAGGTTACCATGAGCATAAGAATGTATGAATAATTGACTTTGTTTAGGCTTGACAAAAGGTCTGGCAAGATGTCCAGAAGAAAAGAACAGATGAGTAATTGACGTTGCATGAGCTTGAGAAAAGGCCTGGCAAGATGTCTAGAAGAAAAACAGATGAGTAATTGACGTTGCATGAGCTTGAGAAAAGGCCTGGCAAGGGGCCTAGCTGAGGAAAAGATGCGTGAATGACTCCGCATGGGCTTGAGAAGAGACCTGGCGAGATGTCCAGGAGAGAAATGAATGAGTATTTGACCTAGCATGGGCTTCAGAGAAGGCCTAGCAGGATGTTCAGAAAAGAAAAATATTTGAAATTGGCTTTGCGTAGACCTAAGGAAAAGTCTGGCAAGACGCCCAGAAAAGAGATACAGGTATAATGGACTTTCCATGAGTATGAGAGAGGCCTGGCAAGATGACAGAAAAAATATGTGAATAAGAGGACTGAGTAACGCGCATTTTAAACCCTGGATACGAGAAAGGACGAATAAGGATGACACATATAAGCTGGGCAAAATGACATGAGAAAAATATATGGGAACTGACTAAGCATGAGACTGAGGAAACAATGACGGAAGAACATGGATTGTACGGGCCGAAAAATAGATTATTTTTTATGACTCTAAGAGTAATGAATGAGGCGAGACCAAAATGGTTTCGGCTCGAGAATGTTTTCTCAATGAAATGGGAAGATAAATTTAAGATTACGAAGCACTTAAGGGGAGTTGTGTCTGGGCTCGCTGATTCGAAGTGGGTATCACCACAGCAAAAGTGGCGGTTGTACTAAACGAACATCCCCCTTCCGGAGCAAATGCCTGATATTGAGTCGCATCCGAAAACTTGCCTACAATTTGTTATCAACAAAGCCAAGGCATAAAATGAGAAAACCAATTGTGTTATGACAACAAATTGTCACCCTGGGAATAAAGCCAATATGCCAGTAGTTAAGTACATGAAGCAAGGAGAGTCTCGTCTGCTTCATGTAACTGAAGGCGAAAAAATTATGGGTTGCCCTGTTGGGTATACAGAGTTGACTGAAGAGGAAGTTCGCGTCTCGATTGAGGAAAAGATAAAGAGGCAGAGCTATGATGGAAATGAGCAACCTGGTCTAAGCTGTAGAACCTTTGACTCCCCCATACCCTCCTCCACCCCAAGAGGCGGAAGCTAAGGAAAACTTTGAGAAAGAAATGGGAAAAGAACAAAACGGACCCTGGCAAACTAACCATCTGTAACATCTCACCTCCCTCTCTCATCTATCCCTCCAAAACTCACTGACAAGAGATTGGTGCGCGATGAGGACATCGTGAAAGAGTGGGGGGAATGTGTCGGGACTGGTGAGTCCCGAATAACTTCCCATCACTCAAGAGGCCAAATATGGACGAACAGTGCACAACAGAGAAATCCAGAGTGAGACGAGATAAAGGATAAGGCCGCAGGATGGAGTAATGCCCTGGGGCGACAACCACAGGGGGAAGGAACTAAGCGGCAGCAAGCGAGCGAGCGCAAGAACAGGGGCACGTAGAACATAGCAGGAGGTCGGGAGGGCCATCTGAATGCAATATGACTAAGGCCAAAGGGTCCCTTGAACCAGCAAATGCAGTACGTCAGCGATAAAGGAATGAGGAAGTCGAAGGATGGGCGGCCCAGAGGCCATGGGAAGCCAGGAAACGAGGGACCAACGTGGAGGCCATCTACGGGAGCCTCGAAGCGGAGGCCCACGACCAAAAAAGATCGGCGCGCACAAGGCGCGAGGAAAGACTAAGGAGAAGGGTCGCTATGGGGCAACAAGACGCCCAAGGGGCATGGGACACTTCGGGGAAAGGCACCCGGGGCCACATGGGACTAAGTAAAAATAATGGCATCCGGGGCGAAATGTGTCGGGGACCACCGGCGGGACTAAGTGTCGGGGACCACCAGCGGGACTAAGTGTTGGGGACCACCGATGGGACAAGTGGCGGGGACATGTGAAAGTCCCAAGAAGAAACGGCGGCACCACATGAGGGAAAAATAATAAATGCAAGGTGCACCGTCAAGATCAACATCTTGACGGCCAAGAATATTAGCACCACTAGCGCAAGCACTAGTGGTGACAAACGGGAAGGCCAAACGGCAAAGGAAAAAAGTAAACAAAACTGAAGTTGGAGGCATAGGAGCAGTCCGAAAAATCTCGGATTAGCCTCCCCTAGGAAAATGGAGACAAAAGAAGCCCTATGTGAAAAATAGCCCCCAGGAGAAAATCGGAGTAGGAGGGGCCACTATGGGAGAAATGTAGGAGCAAACAGAAACTCCCATGGGCATGGGAAGACCATTATTGCAGTCCGAGAAATAACGGACTGCACCATGGGCACAGAGAGAGCCGAAACTAAGAGGAAGAGGCTAAAAAAGGGCCTTAACGGCCACTTGACACTTGGCATGCTAGAAAAAAGAGAGAAAAGAAAAGAAAATGTGGAAGAATAAGACAAAAAAAGTGAGAGGGAGTGAGTGAGTTGGCCGTCAGTAGGGACTGCCATAGGTTGGGACTGGCAGGTCCCTACTGTCCAAGAAAAGAAGGAGGGAATAAAAGAAAAGAAAAGAAAAGAAAAGAAGAGAGAAAAATGTCTGAACGGTAAAAAACGGTCACTTGGGGAGATTCATCCGTGACCAGATTCATTCTGGAATATGGCGGTTACAAAGAACTTTGATTTTCTTTGATTTTTGCTGAGAAAATCAAAGAAAATCAAGGCCTCTTGTAACCGGAATAAAACGGATTACATGCATAGGGAGAAACACATGTTTTAGGTGCATCCGGAGCCAAAATCGAGTCCGAATGCACTTGGGAATCGACCATTTATTTTTCTTTTGAGTAAGGGCTAGTCCTACGACATTGCGGCTAAGGAATTAACCCCCATTGCAGTCCGAGTTGTAACGGATTGCATGGGGGAGAGAAAACACATGTTCTAGGTGCATACGGAACCAATATTGGGCCCGGATGCACTAGAAAATTTAACGCTTCATTTTCTTTTAACATGGGGCAAGTTGTGGGGTTGTGGGTGTAGAAAACAGCCATGATTGCAGTCCAAGAAATTATGGACTGCATGGGGATGCCAAGGCTAAGGAGAAATGGGCTATGGCAAACCCGGAAGGCTAGAAAGGAGTAATTTCGGCATGGGGCAAGTAAAGACGGTAAACGGCAACCGTGAGATTTCAACGGCCTAGAAATATCAGCACACATGTAGAAATGATGGGACCACCAAGGGTAAGGGGACCCCAAAAATAAAAATGAGACGCCATCCGGAATGTTGTCGGGGGCCAAATGAGTCCAAATAATAAAAATCGAAAAACGGGACATGCGTCGGCGGGAGGAGGAAATAGAACTAGTATGGAGGAAGATGGCGGGGACTTGGGGTGTCCCAAGGGAACCGTGAGCAAGCACAAGGAATATTTGTGCAAGCAAACGGCACTGTCGAGATCAGGGATCTAGACGGTGGAAAATATTAGCACCAATAGTGCAAGCACTAGTACGGACAAGTGGGAGAGTCATGGGGGGAAAAAGAAAGCAAGATAATAATGTTAGGAGTGCTGCCCAGCAGTCCGGAATATCTCGGACTAGCTAGGCATGAGAAAATGGAGCCTTGAGAGACTCAACATAAGAAAAAGGTTGTCCTTAGAAAATCGGAGCAAAAGGGGCTCAGAATTGGACAAACGGAGGCAAAATGAAGCCTTCTAGGAGCATGGGGGTGACCTTGTTGGAATCCAAAATATAACGGCCAAGTAACAACCATAAACATGGCCTTGAATGAGCCCCTAGGGCCTAGATAGAGGGTGCACAACAGTTTGACACTTGTCACAACTGAAATAAAAGAAAAAGAAAGAAAAATGGGAGAGAAAGGAGGGAGAATGAGACAAAAAGGGAGAAAAGAGTGGAGGAGAATGTGCCGGCCTGTTGGGACCTGCACAGTAGGGATTGGCAGGTCCCAACTATGACCTCATCCCTCCTAGAATGAGGGAGGGCAATCCGGATTGTCAATAAAATCTGAATTAAAAAGCTGAAAATGAGAGAAAATGCAAAAAGGAAGTGACCAATTTTCTTTTGGGCCATGGATCTGAGATCAGATCTCATGGTAGAGAGGAACTAGCCGTTTTTTGTGGGCCAGCTAAAAACGGCTAGCTCCGGAATGAGGTGACAGCCCAAAATGGAAAGAAACAAAAGAGGGAAAAGGACAAAACAATGCATTTGGTCCAAAAGGAGAGCCAGATGCACAAAAAGTAAAAAAATTGGACTTAGGAGCTCAAAATTGAAGCAAGGGCTATTAGGGGGTAGCTCGGATTATTGCTGGCCTTGGATCTCAGCCAGAACCAAGGTTGAAAATGTACCGCCATATGGAAAAATGCTCCGGCCTACTCGAAAGAGATCGAAACTCGAAAAAATCGAGTAAAAATGCCCCTTGGGCACTAGGACCCAAGGGGGCAGCATTTGTGAGGCAAAAAGGAGGCCAGAGTAGGCCAAGAGGCAGTCCGAGTTGGTACCAACCACTCGGACTGCATGTACTAGGCCAAAATGAGGCCCAGGTACCTCTAGGAGGGCCTAGTAAGGGAATTTTGCATTGGGGGTACCTCGGTTTACCTCAAGGCTCATGAGGAGGCTCATGGGCTGGCTGGACTGTTGGTTTCAGCCTACATAAGCTGAGGATGCAGTCCGTCACTCTCACATTTGCATAAGGAGTGCCCATGCTGCCCAAGTGAGCTCACAAGAGCACCTTTGCACTTGGAGTGAGAGGGGAAGAGTCCATGCTAGTGGGAGAGGTTAGAAGAGACTAGGAGGTAGTGGGGAAGGCTCTGGAGGGTAGTGATGGCGGGAGAGATACTTGAGAGGTAATCTGCCATATCCCTCCTGGGTGTAGGAGAGAAGGAGAGGCTAGAGGAACCCCCATTAGCCCTCCTAGAGGGAAGGACTCCATAGTCATAGCCGGGGGAGCTTGCCATAGCCTGAGAGAGAGCAAGGAAGGAGGAGAGAAGGGCTTGGAGAAGAAGGAAGTCATAGCTAAGAGGGGATTGTGCAAGGAGTGGAAGCTTCATCAAGAGGACACCAACATCAAGGAATCAACAAGGTGAGAAGAAGAAAGAGACTTCTTCACCTTCATCTTCTTCTTCTTCTTCTTCCTCTTCTTCATCTTCCTCTGCTTCTTATTCTTCTTCTTCTTCTTCCTCTTCTTCTCCTTCTTCCTCTCCTCCTTCTTCTTCCTCTTCTTCATCCTCACTCCCTCCTTCCTTTTCTCCTCTCCCCCTTCATCTCCTCCTTCCTCCTCTTCACTTCTATTCTCTTTGTCTTTTTTCTCCTCTCTCCATCTCCATCTCCCTCATCTCTCTCCCCTTCTCCTCCATCTTCTCTTATTTCATCTTCTCTCTTCCATGGGCTACTCAAACTCTCCTCTTTCACTTATACACTAGAGGGTAGTACTCTGATTCTTTCCTAGATGCTCCTTGATACAATCTTGGTGATTTGGGCTCTTCAAACTTGTGATTTTCCCACTCACACAAGTAGGTTGTATAGTTCTTCACCCATGGATGCTCCTTGATGCAATCTTGGTGATTTGGGCTCTCCAAACTTGTGATTTTTACACTCACACTAGTAGGTAGTATAACGCTTCACCCATGGATGCTTCTTGATACAATCTTGGTGATTTGGGTTTTTCAAACTTGTGATTTTCACACTCAAACTAGTAGGTAGCATAACGCTTCACCCATGGATGCTTCTTGATGCAATCTTGGTGATTTGGGTTCTCCAAACTTGTGATTTTCACACTCACACTAGTAGGTAGTATAGCGCTTCACCCATGGATGCTTCTTGATACAATCTTGGTGATGTGGGTTCTTCAAACTTGTGATTTTCACACTCACACTAATAGATAGTACAAAGCTACATTCATGGATGCTCCTTGATGCAATCTTGGTGATTTGGGATCTCCAAACTTGTGATTTTTACACTCACACTAGTAGGTAGTATAACGCTTCACCCATGGATGCTTTTTGATGCAATCTTGATGTTTAGGTCTCTTCAAACTTGTGTTTTTCACTCTCACACTAGTAGGTAGTATAGCTTTTTACCCATGGATGCTTCTTGATACAATTTTGGTGTTTCGGACTATTCAAACTTGTGTTTTTCCACTCTCACACTAATAGGTAGTATAGCGCTACATTCATGGATGACCCTTGGTTCGACCTTGGTGATCTGGCCCACTTAGACTCTTGTTTTAACTCACATGATAGCATGTGATGTTCCGGATGATCTTCCCTTCATTTACATGTGTTTTTCATTAGCCTAGCCACTCATTGTCATGTTCATGCTTAGTGTGATATTCCGGATGATCTTCCCTTCATGTGCATATGCTTTTCATTAGTCTAGCCACTCATTGTCATGTTCATACTTAATGTGATGTTCCGGATGATCTTCCCTTCATGTGCATGTGCGTTTCATTAGTCTAGCCACTCATTGTCATGTTCATACTTAGTGTGATGTTCCGGTTGATCTTCCTTTCATGTGCATGTGCTTTTCATTAGTCTAGCCACTCATTGTCATGTTCGTACTTGGTGTGATGTTCCGGTTGATCTTCCTTGCCTTTCATTAGTCTAGCCACTCATTGTCATGCTCGTACTTAATGTGATGTCCCGAATGATCTTCCCTTCATGTGCAGTGCTTTTCATTAGTCTAGCCACTCATTGTCATGTTCATACTTGGTGTGATGTTTTGGATGATCTTCCCTTCATGTACATGTGTTTTTCATTAGTCTAGCCACTCATTGTTAGGTTTCATACTTAGTGTGATGATCCGGGTGATCATCCCTTCATGTGCATGTGTTTTCCATAAGTTCTAGCCACTCATTGTCATGTTCATACTTTGTGTGATGTTCCGGTTGGTCTTCCCTTCATGTGCATGTGCCTTCCATTAGTCTAGCCTCTCTTTATCAAGTTTATGTGTCGGATCTTTGCTTTGTGCATGTGCTTCCACTAGTCTAGCCTCTCATTGTCAAGTCATGTTTGATGTGATATCCCGGATTCTTACTTAATTGATCTCTACTCTTTGTGCATGTGTTTTCCACTAGTCTAGTCTTTCATTGTCAAGTTCATGTTTGATGTGGTGTTCCGAATCTTTACTTAGTTAGTCTCTCCCCCTTGTGCATGTTCTTCCACTAGCCTAGTCTCTCATTGTCAAGTTCATGTTTGATGTGATATCCCGGATCTTTACTTAGTCAATCTCTTCTCTTTGTGCATGTGTTTTCCACTAGTCTAGGCTCTCATTGTCAAGTTCATGTTTGATGTGATGTCCCGGATCTTTACTTAGTCAATCTCTTCTCTTTGTGCATGTGTTTTCCACTAGTCTAGCCTCTCATTGTCAAATTCATGTTTGATGTGATGTCCCGGATCTTTACTTAGTCAATCTCTTCTCTTTGTGAATGTGCTTTCTACTAGTCTAGCCTCTCCTTGTCAAGTTCATGTTTGATGTAATATTCCGAATCTTTACTCAATCAATCTCTTCTCTTTGTGCATGTGCTTTCCACTGGTCTAGCCTCTCCTTGTCAAGTTCATGTTTGATGTGATATTCATGATCTTTACGTAGTTGATCTCTTCCCCTTGTGCATGTGTTTTCCACTAGTCTAGTCTCTCATTGTCAAAGTTCATGTTTGATGCGATGTTCCGGATTTTTACTTAGTCAATCTCTTCTCTTTATGCATGTGTTTTCCACTAGTCTAACCTCTTCTTGTCAAGTTCATGTTTGATGTGATGTTCCGGATCTTTAATTAGTTGATCTCTTCCCCTTGTGCATGTGCTTCCACTTGTCTAGCCCGTCATTGTCAAGTTCATGTTTGATGTGATGTTCCGAATCTTTACTTAGTTGGTCTCTTTCCCTTGTGCATGTGCTTCCACTTGTCTAGTCTCTCATTGGCCAGTTCATGTTTGATGTGATGTTCCGGATCTTTACTTAGTCAAGCTCTTCTCCTTGTGCATGTGCTTCCACTAGTCTAAGTCCCTCATTGTCAAATTCATATGTGATGTAAAGTTCCGGATCTTTACCTAGGTTGATCTCTTCTCTTTGTGCATATGCCTTCACTAGTCTAGCCTCTGATTGTCAAGCTCATGTTGGATGTGATGTTCCGGACTTTACTTAGTTAGTCAGACTCTCTTCTCTTTCCACTAGTCTAGCCTCTCATTGTCAAGTTCATGTTTGATGTGATGTTCCGGGTCTTGTTTAGATGATCTTCTTCTCTATGAGTATGTGTTTTCCATTGGTCTAGCTTCTCATTGTCATATTATTTCAAGATATACTTATTCAATCTCTCACTATGGAGCGGGTGATCGACGTTTGGTTGCTGTTACGAGGAGCTGATTTGATTAAGAGTTCTTCTTGTTTTCTCTTTCTCTCTCCCGCTCTCTCTCTTCCTCTCTCACTCTCTCTCCTTCTCCCTCTCCCTCTTTTTCTCCTTCCTCCTCTAGACCTCTCCTCCCCCCTCCCCGTTTATCACCTTGCCTTCTCTCTCCATCTCTCCCGTCCCCTCACTTTGCGTATGACTAACCCTTCTCTTCTCACTTGGAAACATTGTCAGGGCACGGACGGTAAACGAAATCAGACTTCACTTGGTAGAGAAAGAGGGCAAGGGGAGGATAGCCGGTCCCTTGTGCCACCAAGGAGGCAAAAAAGAAAGGACGGTTGAAAAAAGTGAGAGAAAGGCAGAATCCGGAGGATAACTTAAGTTGAAAGTGAGGTCAGTTTGACTCAACCATTTCCCCGACTGCATGACTATGAGAAGAGAATGGGATGATTGAGCATCAAGAAGGAACAAAGAGCAGCCAAAGGATTTGAAAAGATAGGCATGTGGGAAGGGTTATGTGTTGACCCCCAACGGGGGATTGTATGAATCTTCTTGCTTGTGTGGGATTGTGCAGGTGAGTGATGGCTAGAAATGCCTTGAGCGGGATAGGGGCGAGAGGAACTGGGCACCAAGAGTGAAAGGGAAGAGGGACAAAGGGGCTATGGGACCCTTGACATAGAGCCAACCCACGGAAACGACTTTTGCGCTTGAAGACTTGGAGTGTAAATGAGAGTCTTGTCGTACCAAGGAAATTGTGATGTTGTGTGTGCATGCATATGAGGACCCCGAAAAGACTAAAGGGCCTACTTCAATAAGGAAAACAGCAAATTGTGAGACCCGATGGATGCGTAGAGGCGAGGGAGAGGACGGTTCCGCCACACCCCGTTGACGCCATATAGCCACAATGCTTAGGGAAATGGAGCGTGGCCTAAGAATGACGCTTAGCCTACGCACAAGAGAAAAGAAACACTCAAAGAATCCTTGGACTGCCTGCATATTGGAAGGAGCAATTGCATGAGAACACAACAAAGAAAAAAAAAAAAATCAGCGTTGCGGAACAACCAGCGAGACTACCACCCGGCGTGAGGGTTGAGCTACATCCCCAATGTCAAAGCTCTGTCGCGCAATGACCCACCCCCATCCATCTCAAAGCACTAAGTGGGGGTAACCCTGGGACGAATGACCCGCGCCCTGAGCATGAGTGTGGGCGGGCCGACCCAACTGGGACCTTCAGTGGGGTCGACTAAGGCTCGAAAGTCCACCGAGGTTTGGCCCTACAGCAGTTGGAGGGACCTCGAATCTCATTCGGATCGCGATTGAGTGCCACCGAAGGAACTTGAGGCATGAGCGAACCTGACACGGAAGAGCTAGTGGGACTAGAGAGGATGAGGGCAGAATTGTATAGAATCCTGACCCTTTGCTGGGAAGAGAAGAGAAGACCAAAACCAGGGTCTTTACATAAGATCAAATTACTTGAGACAATCACGGTTAAGATCTTCGACGGATTGAAAGAGGAGCTCCTCTCGGGAGAAAGATAGGCGTGAGAACTACCTTCACCTCAAATTCGATAACTTGGGAATTAGAGACCCGTGCCAACGGCCCCGAGGTCGAGGTAGAGGGGGGAGTGAAACTTAGCCAAGGTCTCAGAGAAAACCAGAAGGCTCGAGCTAAGAAGAAATTCTTTGTCGAAGAACGACGATTGGCTATGGAAGAGGAGAGCATGAACCACCTTAGCGAAGTTTTCGGTTTTTGTTAGGACTTGGAGAGAACCCTTACTAGAGGTCGAGAGAAAATTTGAGGAGGACTCTAGGTGGTTTGGGACTCCCCTCGAAGCCAGGTTGCACCTAGTTGAGGCCCGTTTCAGGGAGAAGACGGGAGAATTCGAGAAAGCTTTGCACCAAACGATACTCGACCAAGGCGAGAGCGCTCGAGGGAGGTGTGACCGTGTGAGGACTCGTTTGTGGAAGCGGCTGAGCGATTAGCCCGGGTAAGGTAGGTCTGTCAATGATTAGATACGACAGGGGGAGCCATATCGGAACCTTGGAGAGGTCTTGGAAGTCGGGGGCTAGGTATGGAGTAACCCTCCCCAAGATTAGGAAGGTAGGGGAGGCTATTACGAAGTTCTTCGAGATCTACGGGCAGGAAACAATAGTTCATTTTTCGGTAGTTTCCGAGAGAGGTACCCGCACGCGGAGGGCTGAAATCATCCTGTCTCACTACGATAGACAGTTCTTTGCGACCGAGTTAGCCGAAGGGAAGGACCCTCTAGATATCGCCCGAAGAGCCCTAGACCGGCTTAGAGGACTGAGAGGGGGGGCCGCCGAAGGACGCGTGGTAGATAGGGTTGAGTACCGAGGGAGGCTAGAGATCCCGCGTGCGCCTCACGGCCGGACTTGGGAAATCCCTGCTTGGGCCTACCGACTACTCTACCCCGACGACGCAGCTGTAAGGAAGGTCCTAAATAAATGATAACTAATTGAAAAATTTCCCCTAGGAGAGGAGAAGAGACACGAGTTATTCATCCAGTGTTGGGCGTCGCGGGAGCATACGGACTTCGAGTGGTGGGTATTAGTAGAGGAGTTCATTAAGCCTCTATTTGGAGGGCAAGCCGGAGAGGTGGATAAAGCTCTGATTAGAAGGTGTTCTCAAGAGGGGATTAGGGGCATTTCCGATCTAAAAATTGCCAACCTAGCGTTAGCTGCTTGCGAAGAGAAACGAGTACGCGACTCCTGGTGGACCGTGACTAGTGAAGAATCTGAGGGTGATAGTGAGGAACAGGAATCAAGTTAGGGGGAGGAAAGCTGGGAATAAAGTAACAAAGCAGAAAGACAGGGAGGTTACGCTAGCGAGGGAAGCGACTAGAGATTGGTGATAGGGTGCATGGAAAGTGAGGTGGAGCGTGGACTCGCCCGATCACCTAAGACCACTAGCATGGGGCGAACCGAGGAAGACATTGAGTTAGGGGCAAGATTAAGCAAGTCAACCGAAGGAGTGACCGAGGGTATGAAAGCTATAGGTAGGGCCTTAAGGAGCACGGAGGCACCCCTCGGAGAGAGAACTGCGGAACAACGAGCGAATTCCGAGGAGCGTTTGCACCGGGAAAAGGAGCCGCGAATACCAGTAAGAGAAAGGACGGCGGAAGCCATGAAGGGCTTCCCGATCGAAAACCGATGGGCGGGTCAAGTGGACGCGAAAGAAAGAGTCGGCGAGGGGCAAGAGTTCCCACATGACAGGGCTGGGTGCTGGGCACCGAGGAGGGGCGAAGACGGGAGCCTAAGGAGAAGCGAACTGGGAGATGAACGACCAACAGAAATTGGGGGAGGACCACGGAGACGGGCCGGGAGAGAAACCGGTTCTGCATGGGTTCAGGAGGAAGCGATAGGAAGGAATGTGGGAGGATTCAGAGACGTCTGGAGAAGGTTTAGGGGCCAAGAACCCGTGCGTTGGGAACGCGAAGACCCGGGTGATAAAGGTCACCGTGGGGAGGAACCATCAGGACCTCTGAGGGTTTGGCCGTGGATGGAAGAACTAGACCCTGCTTGGTACGAACCCTACGACCCGGTGATAGATGGGCCGGCGGAAGGTCCCTACTTCCGTCGGTATGATGACCGGCGAGTCCCCTACTACGATGTGAACCTAGGACTGGGATCGCTCTTCTTCAATGGGAGGGACGTGACCGGGTTCATGTAGAAATGAGAGAGTTACGCCTACTGAAAGAAATTTTCAGAGAAAGAATAGATCGACAATTTTATACAACATTTGGACCTTGAACTGGACCAGGCCATTAGGGCAATATACCCGGCAGATGGGAGGTGGAAAACCTTCAAGAGCAGCTTGTTGTGAACCATCGCCTGTGACGATTTGATACCTGCGATAGAAGGGTTGCGCCGGGTCTCAAGATGGGAGCAGTAAAGTCTAGTGGCATTCACTCGAAGGTTCAAACGCTTGTCGCAAGCTTTGGTGGATAGGGGGATGCTCTCAAAAGTAGATAGGTGTGTGATGTTCATGCTGCACCTACCTGAAAAAAAGAGGAACGAGGTTTTCGAGAGGGTCCCTAGGGACTCGGCAAATTTTGAAAGGGTCGCCTAAGTGGTCTTCACAAGAGGAGGAGTAGACGTGAGGGACTATATGAAGGAGAGTCTGGATATGGCGCCTCGAAGTATGCGTACTCAAAGGAACGACGGTCCTCGCGGAAACGATAGGCCACCGCGTGGAGCCCCCGGCTAGCGCTGGGGAGGAGGGCCAACAGGTTGGCGGAACGAGTCTGGAAACCAAGGGAATTGGATAAATGATCGGGAGGCTGGAGGTAATCGAGGTTCTGATCGGGGAAATTCTCATTGGAAGGATGCGAGGGATGGAAGATGGGGAGACCCTTCCCAGCCTAGGGCCGCGGGGACTCGGCCCGAGGTAAGTGAGGCTAGGGCCTTACAGGCGCCCGATCCCTCAACAACCGTTGGGACAACGCCCCAAGTAGGTACACTGTACACGTCCTAACAATCCTCCGCCTCGGAGCGGGTGTGTCTATTGCAATGAAGATGGTCACATTAAGCGGGAGTGTCCTCATCTCACGGAAACCCTAAGGTTAGGAGTGGTGAAGTTGAATGAAAATAAGTGGGTCATGTGGGGAGATGATGGAGAAGCGGTCTCCTTCTACCCCTCGATGAAGATAAACGTGGACAAGAGGATTGATCTACAAGAGGCAAGGCTAGGGAAGAAGCCTGAGGTCGGCGGGACCTCTAGCTCCTTCCGCATCCAAAAGACGGAGGCACCGGGAGGTGTGTCCATAAGGGAGTTGCAGGTGTTCAACATCAAGTTCGTTGAGACCAAGCCTGAAGAAGAGGGACTGTGCTTAAGAGTGAGAACCCAAGTTGGGGCCGGGCCATCAAAGAGCAAGGAAAGCTCGACAGCGGACGGAGGGAAGAGGAGTGGCGACGACGACCAACCAATAGTCGACGTTAAAACCACAGAGGAAAGGAACGGGGAAGAACCTACGTCACCGAAATCGCCTAGGAAGAAAGGGCCGAAGAAGTGAAGTGTACCTTGGACGAGATAGACACGGTTCCGCCCCTGCGGAGGACAAAAGTGCAGCCAATGCAATGCACTCTTCTGAAGTATCTGGCGGCCAGCAAGAGCGCTAGAGACGAGCTCATGAGCATCACCAGGAAGGTGAGGATTCCTCTCGTGGGAGGACCAACCGTTCCTGGAGATGGACGCGCCAAGGAGGAGGTACAATCCTCTCGGATTACAATGGAGGAACTGCCGGCAAATTTCTTCTCCGAGGAGGAAGTCAAGAAATTCTATGTATTAGGGGGCGACCAGCTCCAAGCCGTGGTGAGTGGGAAGAAGATGAGAGCCCTAGTGGATAATGGGTTCGAGTCGACCGTGTGTCGAGACTCTATAGCAAGGGAACTGGGGCTAGAAGTGGATAGGGGAGTGACCATGTCGATGGTAGTGGCGAACAACAAGCTCCAACCGGCGGAAGGGGTATGTCACAACCCCTTGATTGAGGTCGCAGGAGTGGAAGCTACTATCCCAATTTTCTCAGTGAAAGAATATTCTTCCGAGTTGATCCTCGGGAGGACATGGCTGAGCGCGGTCCATGCTACCACGGTCGACCTTCCGGACGGGAGTCAGACCCTCTCGATCCAAAGTCCGGACGGGATCCGGGTGGTCCTAAAGACTGTGGATGCTCAAGGTGAGCGGAACCGCACCAGTGTTCCAAGGAGGAGGGAAGCCCAACCACGAATATGTTGGGTCCGACTAGAAGAGTCCCCCTTCGTCGAGAAGGAACCCCCGGGGGATCGGGTAAAAGTTGAGGAGATTGGAGACCGGATAATCATCGATGGGGTTGGATACAAAAAGGAGGATGAAGAAGAGGAATTTGGCGGGTGCATAAGGCTGTCTTTTCTGGAAGAATCCTTCTAGCCGGTAGAGGTAAGAAGCATAAAACCGTAGCGTAGAAAGTAAACCCGATGTAGTCAGCCGGGATAGAACGGGGGAAGCCTCGATATCGGAGGAGGAGATAGCCGATATCATCCGAAAGTGGAAGGAGACCGAAGAGAGCAGGGAACTACGGCCGATAGGCTAACTAAAATGGATATAGGGGATGAAAACCTCACGGAACAAGAGAAGGAATATGTGGCTATGACCCTAAGGGATTGCTATAAGGCCATAGCCTTCGATGATTCGGAGAGAGGGAGGATGGACCCGAGGTACGCTAAGCCCGCCCGGATTCATACGATACCTCACGTACCTTGGAAAGATAGACCCCCGTGGAAGTATGAGCAGAAAGAGAAGGAAGAGATAGTGATCAAAAAGAGAAGGAAGAGATAGTGACCTTCATTAAAGAGAAGATAAGGACATTTCTCGCGGAACCTTGTGAGAGTGCCTACTCCAACAAGTGGTTCTTTCTGAAAAAAGAAGGTAGCAACAAACTAAGGTGGATCCAAAATTTCCAAAGGACCAACGCGGTCACCATAAGGGATGTGGGGTCTATACTTGAGGCGGATGTACTAGCGGAAGGATCGGTCGGCCGCTTGATCTACTCAATCTGCGATCTCTTCTCAGGCTATGATGAGATCTCATTGGATTACCGAGATAGACACTTGACCGCGATGTACACACCTCTAGGGCTAGTTCAAATGATGGTGGTACCTAGGGGGTGGACGAACAGAGTGGTGGTGCTCGAAAGAGCCATGATCGCGGTCCTCAAAGAATTCATACCGGATAAGGTAGAGGTCTTCCTTGACGACTTTCCGATAAAAGGGTCGGTCCAAAAGGATGAGACGGAGGTCTTCCCTGGGGTAAGGAAGTTTGTGGTAGACCACATGGTGGATGTAAGCAAGGTCCTCGCGAAATTAGACAATGCCAACCTTACCGTAAGTGGTACTAAGAGTCGCTGGGGAGTATCGTCGATCAAGATATTGGGCTTCATCTGTGACAAGGATGGGCGGAGACCCGATCCCGCGAAACCTGAGAAATTGATGACCTGGCCATCGCCACTGAAGTCAATCACGGAGGTTAGGCGATTTCTAGGGGTGGTGGGCTACTGGAGAATCTTTATAAAAAGCTACAGAGAGAAGGTGGAACCTCTTAGACGGCTGCTTAAAGAAGTTGAGGGATGGATTTGGTGGGAGGAGCAGGCCGCGGCCATGTAAACCCTTAAGGAGGAATTTTGGGAAGGAGGGCAAGTCCTAGGCGTTCCGTTCTTCGAAGACGAGGAGAGCCACCCATTTATAGTTTCTACGGACGTCCGACCTTGTTCCGTATGGGGGCTTCTGTCACAAAAGGATCGACACGGGAAAGAAAGACCCCTGCGATTCGAGAGTCGAGCCTTGAATCCCGCCGAGAGAAACTACAACCAATTCAAGAAAGAAGTGTTGGGGGTATTATATTGCCTAAAGACCTTCCACCACTACATCTGCGGAAGGTGGTTTCTGCTAAGAGTGGACCCAACTGCGGTAGCAGCTGTCCTCCAAAATGACTTCTCGCTATCCGACCCGACGATTGCGATATGGATGATCCAGATAAGGCTCTACGATTATAGGGTTGAAAGGATCTCCGGGGCCAAAAACCAAGTCGTTGACAGCTTGTCCAAGCTCCCGATCTGGCCCGATCTGGGAGGAGGATTACCCGAGATTGGAGGAGACAAGACTATCAATGTCCAGAGACGAGATAATCCAAATCGCCGCCAACAAGGCGCAAGTAGGAGTAGCTATCCGAGAGGAGGGTAGAAACCCTAGGACGTTTCTCGCAAACATTTACGACGGGAAGTACCACGATATAGGGTTATGCCTAGCAGGCAGGGAGGAAGGCACAAAGATAATTAAGAAGGAGGCGCTCGAGTACTGTTTACGAGGAGGACACCTCTTTAAGAGGTCCACCAAGTTTGCAATCCCCATGAGAATCCTTTGCGACCTGGAAGAAAAGAGAGTGGTCATAGAAGAGTTACACAATGTGGTCGTCGGCGGACACCGGAGTGTAAAAGGGACGGTTGATAAGGTTCGACGACTTTATTGGTGGGATGGACAATATGGGGAAGTAGAGAAATATTGTTCGACATGTGAAGCCTGCCAAAAGAGGGCGACCGTCTGCTATAAGGAACCCCTTGTCCCTTCGCTCCCCTCCATTCCGGGTAAGAAGGTCGACTTAGTAAGCATGCCCAAAGGAATCGGCGGGCTAAGGGCTTCAGTATATCATTAATGCCCGGGATGACCTCACGGGGTTCGTCGAAGCTAAGGCCATTGAGAAAAAGACACTCGAAGAAGAAAGTGATTTCCTCCTGGAGTACGTCGCGAGATACGGGTGTGTCGGGAAAATCATCATGGATAGGGGGTCCGAATTCCTAAGCCAAAAAGTCAGGCGATACTGGAGAAAACCGGGATTAAGGCGGCCTACACAACCACCTACCACCCCCAGAGTAATGCTCCGGTCGAAAGAGGTCACCAGACACTTGTAGATGCCTTAGCCAAGTAGTGCAAGGGGTGTGAGGCTATGTTACCCCCTGGCCGCAGCCGAGTTCGGCCGTGGCCGGGCCCCCCCCCGGCCGTGGCCGAACGCGGCCGATAATTTCGGCCGAGGGCGCGGCCGATCGGGGAGGGGGTTTGGGGGGCGGGGAACGGGTTTCGAGTCAAAGGGGGTCCCCCTACCTCCTCGCAAAAAAAAAAAACATAAAAACTTCGAAAACGGGGGGGGATTTCGAAGACTACCAAAAATAAATAAATAAATAGAAAAAAAAAACATTCATTGATTGATTGTTTTTTTTTTATTGATTGATTGATTGATTGATTGATTGATTGATTGGTTGATTGATTGATTGATTGATTGATTGATTGGTTGGTGGGGGAGGGTTCCTCCCTCCACTCCACGACGCGCATACACCTCTCTCTCTCTCTCTCTCTCTCTCTCTCTCTCTCTCTCTCTCTCTCTCTCTCT
>BFEA01000407.1:673063-686735 GCA_003427395.1 Chara braunii
TTTATTCTAGAGCAACCGAGTCTTGGGTGTAAAGTCTGAATTGGAGTCCATCCGCATGAAACTGTAGCTAGTCTACACTTGAGCAACCGAGCTCTAGGTTTATCTGTGTAAACTTGGAATTGCAGTCTGTCTGTATAGAGCTTCGGTCTATCTGGATGTCTTCTTGGACTCGGACTGCGGCCAGTCTATAATTGAGCGATCGAAATCAGGGTTATCTAAGCAAACTTAGGACCCCAGTCGGTTGTTTCGATCTCTGGGTTAGGTCCTTTGGAACTCGGATTGGAGTCGGTCCGTGCTCGAGTATCGAACTCTGGGCTGCTCATGGGATCTTCTCGAATTGGAACCAGTCTGAATCAGAGTCATCGAAGCGCTCGGTGAATTATAGGAGTTCTTTGAACTATGGTGTCCGAAAGAATTGCAGGAGCTCTGAGTGCCCCTAAGAGCATTCAAAGTCTGGTTCGAGTGGACCCCAGGTTTTGTCCACGGAGCTTCGGGGAATAAAAGGAGAGACAAGTCGGGAAGGATCGGGGAAAGCTGAGCCGCCAAGGGGCTGGGAGTCGGCAGAAGGGGGGGGGGGCATAAGGAGGGGGCGGAATGTGCCTCCGATAGCAGAGGAAGTCAAAGTAGCCGTGCCCACTCGCAGTGGAGCAGTTAAGGAGCGACACCGGAGTGGGGTACAGGGGATTGATTGGTGGTGTCTAAGTCCTTTTCCGAATTGTGCATATGATTTTGTTTAAAAATCAAAAAAGGGTGAGTGGGGTCTTCAAAAATAGAGATGGTGGGATATCAAGCGTCGTATTAGTGAAGGGGCTAGCTGGTAGGATGGAAATAGGGTACAGCAGCAGCGGAGATGGTGGCTCTGCTGCAGTAAGTCTTGCCGGAATCAGGTCAAGGGGATGGATGTGGGGTTCCTGAGTCGGTTTCTGAATTTTGTCTAATTCCGAAGTATGTTGTAGTAATTTCCTAAGTAGCCCCAACGTTTCTTAGCCAAGTCGGGTAATGGCCCTGGTAACCCAACTTTCAAAGTCTATGAAAATTTTCATATGGGACGTTGGGCCCAGTTCCCAGCACGTGCTGCTCCCCACAAATAGATTGGAGCCTTGTTTCCTTAAAATAAAAAAATAATTAAAAAAAAAAAAATTACCCTGAGATTCAGGGGATTGACTGAGAAGAATAGTGGAAGGAGGTGGGGACCTCTTCACCTTAAATCAGGCGTCAGACGCACAACTATATCCCGGTTCCTCCCTCCCCTTAAGATGTATTGAGTCTGTACCAGTTGGAAATCGGGTCCAGCGTCCCAGTTCCTGTTTTCACCTCCCCGAGGGGCAGTTGGTCAGTATCTCTGTCTATCTATTTGTCCATACGTGCATTGTTGATTTTCACCACAACAGCCCCTCATTCTTTCCTTTTTACTTTTTTTTTTTCTTTTTCTTTTTTTTGCGTGTAAACCCACAGAAGCATCTATCACAAAAACATTAACCAGGGTCAAGGTCCCACTTCCACGGATTAAGAGATTCTGACCGTTTGTATTTGCTATCTACAGTTAATATCGCTTAACTCGTGTCAGTGGTACCTAGCCCCAGGGGCAGGGACGGACTAGCATCGTGTAAAATGGTGTGTGTGGCGTCCGTTTCTTATGTAAGAACGTATAAACAATGTTTTTTTTCATTTACACGAATGCAAAGAAAAGGACCCAAACGAAATAACAAAATCAGTTAAAAAAAAAAAAAAAAACATCAGTCTAACATCGACATCATAACTATCACAGTACAACCTGCGTATTCCTCATTCTCAACCCTTAGTACCGAGGAAAAGGCAAGGAAACCAACTGGCCTACAATGACGCATGGTGTGTTCAACTGTCAGTGCACACGAAAATCTCAATATTCTTAATTTATGCACATAAAAATACACGATACGAAGCTTCAAAAACCCCCCCCCCCCCCCAAAAAAAAAACATAGAATTGAGGCTTCCCGCCAACACAACTATCAATGCACACAGAAATCTCAGATTCTCAATATTCTCTATTTCTGCACATAAAAATACACGGTACGAAGCTTCAAAAACACCCCTCCCCCCCMCCCCAAAAAAAAACCCATAGAATTGAAGTTTCGCGCCAACGCAACGTGGTCAACTAAATGGCCAACAAATAAATTTAAAAATTTTATATTGGCCCATGGGTAGTCTCCACGAAAACGAAGCCAATGGACACTAGCAGTCTATATGGAAAACGATAAACGACTCATGTTTGCACGTGATCCAAAACCACAGAGCACAAGCGTAAATTGGACCTAGTCAATCTGAGCCCCAGTGCACCCCCCCTCTAATCCCTCTTCTGCCCACTGCCAGATGAGTCCTAGGGGCTCTCCACACAACCTTTCAGACCAAGGCATTTTCGAAAGTTGTCAAATAAAAACCTACCCCGTGGGCTGGGGAGAGTTCAAGGTTTGGTTGATGTTCCCCCTTACATAGAGTAGCAAGAGGATGAGATAGAATATATGCAAAAAGAAGATTGAGAGAAGAATATAGATGGAAGGTGAGGGGGACGGTAGGGGTCACTCGGGACGACGCAGCGCGACCGGGAGCGTTGGGCCGCCCGTACTTGGATTTCGGTCTGCGGGAGCGACGAACGTTGCGGTGCAAGGCGGGAGCTGATGATGCGGACGACGCGAGAAGTAAACCTTGGGTTGACGGGACTTCTGTCTCGTAATCAGGGTCAGGACGCAAGATATTCCGAGGTAGTGCAGCGAGGAGAAGCGTGGTGAATGGACATCGGAGCCTGCTATTGTTAGGTGACTTTCGTGGGGCCATGTGTATTTTCATCAGCAGGGCAATGATGATCACGATACGAGGAACGATCAGTGGTGGTAGGAAGAGTCTCCCCTCTTCTTCGACAGCAGGGTAAGTACGAATTAGCATGATTTTTTTGGAGGTTTTGAACCCCCTGTGGTGACTCGCCAACAGGTTTGGTGCGGAGGTGCCAAACCGTTTTTGATTTTTTTCAGGGATCGAAGACGGCCGTTGATGGTTTTCGGTGTTAGCAATGCCCATAGCGTTAGTAGCTAGCAGTGAGAGGAAGGGTTCTTCCTTCCCGAAGACCTTGGGGTAAGGTTTGAGGGGAAGGAGGTAAGTAGGTGCTGTCGAGGAAGGGGAGATGAAGGTTACTCGCTGATCAGCTCAGGTCGCGATTGGTTAGCCCATGCTCTAATGATTGCTAATAACTGTCCAAAATCCCTTGATCTCCTAGCTAATAACTGTCCAAAATCCTTTGTTCTCCTAACTTGGTTTCTCATTGACGATCTCGATTTTGGATTCTTGATTGTTCTTGAGTGTTTCTCACGTCTTACTGTCAATTGTGAAGGTTCTAATCGAGATTCAAATTGTAATTCCCCATACATAGGTATTTTTTTCTTTCTACGTTCTGGAACAATTCTGAGGTAAATCTTTGCAATATTCTAATCCTAAGAGTCTAATGCATTTCCCAATTTGAAAGTCGTGAATCGGACTGCGATTCTGATAGATTCACAATTCTGAATGATTTTACTGAACATAGCTCGTGAAATTCCAATCTGAAATTCGTCGGGATCTTTATGCATCTGTTTTTCCAATGTTTTTTTCTAATGATTATTTCTTCCTAAAGTCTTTTTACTACTATCATTGTTTATTCGTTTTTCAATCTTCTATACCAAGGAATTTCCTAAGTTGGATTCAATCTGTCGTTGATTTCCTAGGGTCCTTGTGGTGAGATATTGTTTTTTTTTTTAATTTGATCAGAATTTGACCTACTTCTTTTCGTCAGAGTTGTGCACACCGTGTCCTAAATTTGACCAGGGGGCCCCATGGGATGGTCAAGTGAAGCATCTTGTAGAGTCTTGGGGGATTTTGTTTTGAAGAAGGTGCAAGGAAAATAAGCAACAGCGAGATGACAAACCCAGATCACACCATCACATTGCAAGCCCAATAGTCACACCGTGTCCTGAGAGCAGCATTGCACCAATAATACACCAATGGAGGTTCATTACACTGAAAACCAATGTTCATGGAGAGCATAATCGCTCCTCTTAACACAAGAGTCCAGTCCTTCACACTCGCACTTGGCGCTCAGCGCCCAGCCTACTCCTACACAGCTACTACAGACTACAAAAAGACAATGCAACTGTTGACATCAGCAGCAGTCCGAAGTACTTGAAGATGACGCCCATGCAGACCATCGCCAATACAAGGTACGTGCCCTCACATCATCATCATCATCATCCTTCACCTATCCCTTGGGCCTTGACTTCACCCACACTAGTCTTGTCTGTTACCCGAAGACCACCCCTGCACCTCACTCTGTATCCAAGCCAAGCCTGCTATGGAGGCTGGCTATGGCGCTGCCCTCAGCAGCGCCCTTCTCCCTCACACGACCGCACGTGCGCAGCCTCTTGCTCCAATGTCGACAGTCAGCTTGCGAGCAATCGCTCCAGCAGTGCTATCGCCAGCCAGCAAGTGACTCAATGTCCTGGCCTGGCCAGAGCTCTTTCCTTTATGGAAAGAGTTGGGCTGCTCTTGCAGCGTGGCTGCGCTGGCCTAGGCCCAGAAGCTTTCGGAAGGCCCAGGAGGCTGCCTGGATGTAGCAGCTACAGGGCTGCTGGGCCTCGTTCGGTTGGGCGCCCAACTGTCTCTGTATGAGGCTGCGAATCACGGCCAGGGCCTGCATTCTTTGGAAAGGCCCGATAGGTCGTGGAAATGTCCTTGTTGCTCGGCTTGTGTTTCTTTCAACCAACTGGCGCGTCGCAACTGCCTGAACCTCGAATATGAAATTGACAGTAGAACGCCTTTTGCAAAAAGCCAGGCCCGCCTTCACTTAGGGCGGGTAAGGCTGCAGACGGGGCCCCATAGGCCTACCGAGGACCCTGATCCTCGCATTCCCTCCTCCTCAACTTCGTGAGTCCTCTGAGAAGTCTTCTTATTCTGCAGGCATCTTCCCTTTCCGTTCTCTTTCATAGCCTGCAATCGCTTGAGGAGTTGTTCTCATGAGTTCTTCTCGTGTGAACTTGCGATCTTCCTTGGGATCGAAGTGATGTCTGAAGCTCACCCGATACTGCATTCTTGGTTTAGGAGGCCGCCCTCTGCCTGATGGTCGAGGAACAGGCATCATCCGATGCTTGACGATCTGGTCAATGTCCACTTCGCCATCCATGGTTGGGGGCAACATAGATCTCCGAGAGGGAAACAGGTCTGTGGCAGCAAAAGGTGCCAGCTTGGAGGCATGGAAAACAGGATGAGTCCGTAAGTATGCCGGGATGTGAATCACGTACGAAGGCCCCTCCGGTTGATCCCCTACGATATGTAAGATCTCCCAGGGCCAAAAGTACTGAGGCATCAGTTTTCTTGAGATCCCTATTTCCTGTCCCAGTTCAGATGATTTCACCCAGACTATCTCACCTACCTGAGAGTTAGATGGCCGTCTATGTTTGTTCTCAGATGCAATCATAGCATCTTGAGATTTCTGAATATGTTCAACGGCCTGTTGCAGCATCTGCTCATATTTGACAGCAAACTATATGCTGCCAGGTGCTGCAGTAGGTTGTCTTTCTGGTAACAGAAAATCAAGTGCAGATCTAGGTTTCCAACCAAGATGTAACTGGTTGGGAGTCATACCGGTGGTGCTATGCACAACATTGTTGTACAGGCTGGCAACGAGAGGTAACTTCTCGTCCCAGTCATCCTGGCTTGGCTTAATATAATGCCTAAGCAGGTGCTGCACTACCCGGTTCATTTGTTATGCCTTGCCATTTGACTCAGGGTGATTCCCTGACGTCATTTGGAGCTTTGTGCCCATTCGCTCAGCAATTCACTGCCGCAGTTCACTTGTGAACCTGACATCCCTATCACTAACGATAGATGTAGGTAAACCGAAGTCACGTACCCAATTGTCCATAAACAGCTTGATGACGTGGTCAGTTTTAGCTGTTTCTGGCATAGCGATTAGTCTTGCATACTTAGTAAAGCGGTCCACTATTACGAAGATGTGTCTCTTTCCAGACTTACTGGTCACGAGAGTATCCATGAAGTCCATGGATACACTTTGACCAGGACCTTTAGGAATCGGCAAGGGCTTGAGGAGCCCAAGTGGCGCCTGAGTCCTTGGTTTGTCCCTTTGGTAAACCTGGTAGGTTTCAACATATCGTTTTGCATCTTCCATCATAGAGGGCCACCAGAATCTCTGAACTAAGTTTGTTGCTGTCTTCTTATAGCCAAAATGACCCGTTGCATCGTGATACTCTCCTAAAAATAAACTACGCAAAGACTCGCTATTAGCAACACATAGTCTTTTATTCCCTGCCTTATCGAGGAACAGCAAGTCGTCTACCATTGTAAATTCATCCAAAGTCTTTTTATCCTTTGCCTTGAATTTACGAATGATCTCTGATATGACTGGGTCTTCCTGATAGGTTTCCACCAACGATCGAGTGAGGTCATTAGATATGCTAAACTCAGTTACTAGCGCGCTCAGATAATCTGCCCTTCTCGATAGCGCATCAGCCACTTTGTTATACGTACCCTTGATAGGATCAAGTTGATAGTCATACATGTCTATCACTTGAATCCATCTCTTGAGTGCGTCCGACAAGACTGGTTGTGTCTTGATCCAKCGCAAAGTCTCATGGTCCGACCTCACATAGAAGAATCTTCCTAGGAGGTAGTGTCTCCAATGAACTAGCGCTCTATACAGGGCGTAGAGCTCTCTCTCATAAGTGGACTTAGCCAACTTATGAGATGATATCTTCTTGCTCATGTACTCGATCGGTCTCAACTTGGGCCCTTCCTGTTGCGCAAGGACAACGCCTATGCCATATTGGCTAGCGTCTGTGGTCACAACAAATGGCTTGTCAGGATCTGGAAGCTTGAGAACTTCATAGTGCGTCAGATCATACTTCAATTTCTTGAAGCTTGCTTCGCACTCTTCAGTCCACTCCCAAGGGGTGTCAAGTCGAGTTAGATCCGTTAATGGGTAGGCTATAGTACTATAGTTCTTCACAAACGGACGATAATAGCCTGTCATCCCCAAAAACGATCTGACCTCAGTAACAGTCTGAGGTCTGGGCCAGTCACGTATGTTGGCCACCTTCGCATCTTCTGACCTCAATCCATCTGCTGAAATTTCATGACTCGGGTACAGGATCTTGGTGCGACCAAACTCGCATTTATCCAAGTTCACTTTGTACTGGTGCTGTCTAAGGAGACCTAGCACTGTTTTCAAGTGCTCAGCGTGCTCCTCTACAGTCCTACTAAAGATGAGAATATCGTCGAGGTACACGACGATAAACTTGTCCAAGTAGTCATGAAAGATCCGGTTCATCGCGTGCTGGAACATACCACGTGCATTGCATAGGCCAAAGGGCATCACCACAAACTCGTACAGATCGTACCTGGTCTGAAATGCGGTTTTGTGCTGGTCCTCAGGTCTAACGGCAATTTGATGGTATCCGGACTTCAAATCTATCTTTGTGAAGTACCAACATCCCTGCACTCTATCCAAGAGGTCGTCAATGCGGGGTAGGGGCTTCGCGTTCTTAACGGTGATGGCATTGAGGCCCCTATAGTCAATGCACATCCTTAATGGACCTCCCTTCTTAGGAACAAATAAGACTGGTGCACCATTAGGGGAAGTACTAGGCCGTATCCATCCCTTCTCTGTGAGCTCCTTGAGCTGGCGGCGAAGCTCATCTAACTCCGCAGGAGACATCCTATAGATTCGTCCTCTAGGCACCCCACTACCTGGGACAACCTCTATTGCATGGACAACCTCCCATTCCACCACGTTTGTGGGCTCCACAAAAAGGTCTGAATATTGTGAGACGACTCTTTCTATCTCCGGGGGTGATTTAACGGCCTCCCCTTTCTCAGAGACAAAGACTAGATACATGCCCTCCTCCTGATTCTGCTTACAATAGTTATAGAAGGATGAAGCGCACATACACCCGTAGTTCTCTATTAGACTGCTAGATTTATACTTCTGCAATCTAACAGTTCTACCATTGGGCAATTTGTGGATCAACACCTTTCTATTCCAGTCAAACTGAGGTTGCGAGACTTCGAGGTAGTACATGCCTAGTAACATATCGAATGGTAGTTCATCGCTCACAAGGAAGGAGATCTTGTGGATCACTTCCCCTCCTCCATAGAAGAACGTACAGGCTACGTCCTTGACATAGTCCTTTACTACCATCTTGTGCTTGTTGGCTAGCGTAGAAGCTAAAGTTCTGCTAAGCCGCTGCACTTGGTCCCCTAAGCGCAGTCTATCCACACAAGCACGACTGATGAAATTACGTGTAGAGCCTATGTCTGCGAAGGCGCCAACCTTGCGGCCACCAACATCTACTTCTACCATGAAATGCTCACCCTTTGGACCTCTACTGATCATCGCCCAAGAGTCCCTGGGGTCCTTCCCTGACCACTCAATCTCTAACTCTTCTAGGGCCTCAGACACATCTCTCGAACAGAGCGTCGTTGGGTCTGAATGTGTCTGCGGGGCGATACGTGGGTCACTAGCCTTGGCCAACACCTGAAGTGGGGAAGGCAACGTTACCACTTCAGCATGAGTAAGAGCGGTTAACACTCCTACTGGCCCGAGGTGTTTCCCTGAGAGCTGCTCACAGAAGCACTCCCAGGGTTCGAAGATAGACCCACCACCGTTGGTGAGGCTACCTTCGTGGTGACCCTCTTGCCGCGGCAAGTCCTGGACGTGTGACCATAATGGCCACAGTTCATGCATGTACCCCTAGCAAAGCGGTCACGCCACACCTCATACTCTAAACCAGTCTTCACCCATGCGGGTGTTCCTTGGTCGCCCTGACCCGTGAACCGTCCTACCTTCTCCCCCTACCCTTTTCCTTGATGGGTGCTACGACTCCACCATCTAAAATCTCACCACCCCCATCGTGCTCTGTGAACTCCCCAAGATCTGAGTAGTCATCAATCTCCGTCGTTTGACCATCGTGGTCAACGAACATTAACTGACCCTTTTTCTTCCAATCTTGGGGCAGTCTCTTCCTACCGTCATTGGGTGTATGATGCGCAGATCCTAGCTTTGCCTCGATGTCCAGAGCTTTCTTACTAAAAGAACTGAAGGTGTGCTGTTCAACATAGGCTTCGTCAACCAGTTTGGTCCTTACCTCAGAAGGTAGGCACCTTAGGTAATCCGTTAGGAAAACCTGCTGGTCAAAACGCACACCAGGTACCACGATCAGTCGTTCTACGACGTCCGTTAGCTCTCTAACATTCTTGAACCTTCGGGAACAAAGACTGTTGACAGCGTCAGTGGCCTTCTGAGCCCCTTGTGGGTCATGCCACCTGTTGTACACGGATTGTATGAATTCTTCCAATGTCTTGGATTGTGCCCAGACATCGAAGTTTTGACCGTAGCCCTGTTGCTGCACTAAGCCATTTAACCAGCGGGCTGCTGATCCTTCTAAAAAGGAGGCAGCCACTACAACTTCTTACTCTGGCCTTGTGAGCTTATGCCTCACATAAGTAGGCACAGTTCTCACCCAGGTGTCCAAGTCTTCCTCCTTCTTCTTATTGCCAGAGAAGGGCTTGAGACTCATCAAAGCTATCTTGGGGATCCACTGCATAGGCTGCATGGGCCCAACTGCTTGCTGCAGCGGCTGCATAGCCACTGAAACAGACTGTTGCATACTAACCTGAGCCTGGCAGGACAGTGCGACTGTAGTGACCACTGTTGTAGATGGTACGGCTGAGACTGAATGTAGTTGCTACTAAACCAACCAGGGAGGGTATGCCAAACATGGGAGAGAAAGTTTCCCCTGTGCATTGAGGCATCGATGATGGACCCACAGCTGCAGGGGGAACTAGAGCAAACTGTGGCGGCCTCACCATACTGCGAGGGCCCCGATGTTCAGCCAGAATTAGTTTATGGCCTGCTACCAAATCAGCCAACAATTCCGGCTGAACGCTTTGTGCTTCCGCCACTGAAAGTAAGGCGCCTTGCAGCACACGGACAGCAGGGTCTAATGTTGACTCATCGAGTCTTTCTAGTCTGCCTAGCTCCTGCGCTCTACTCTCTAGTCTAGCCTTTCTTTGCATAGCTTTCCTTCTCCTCTCTACTACATCGTCCATCTGCCGCTGTAACTCATCCTGAAGTTCTTCTGCCTGCCGGATTTTTAAGTCCTCCGGCGTGAGTGGAGACTGGCTGACTCGCACATGACCAATATGACTAGTGACTCCCTGAGTACCACTCTGACTAACTCCTGACGAAGTGGGCTGTGTAGAGGGTTCCGTCATAGATGAGGTAGCCATGGCTGCACTGATGCTAGCTGTAACTCTAGCCCTAGCAATGTCCTCAGCTGCCCTCGCTCTCCTTGTTGTTGTCCTCTCTCTAGCCTCTCTCCTCAATCTTCTCTCGTCTCCTGGACCTAACTCCAAGAATGTCAAGGGTCGACTGCGGGCAGTCCCGCGAGTAGTCCTACGGTCGTCCACTAGTAACTCTTCCTCACTTGTGCTTGCATCACTCATGAGCTACAGTGTGTGTGATCTAAACTAGAATCCACACTGAATCCTACCTTAGCTTGACACACATCCGCATATGATACACAACTACTTACGGTCGGCTGGAACAGAAATRRTTAGGYGATGTAGTTGCAACTAATGTCAGGTCCTACAGGATATATTAATTTTATTTTTGAATTACCTTGGAACAGATTGCACTACAGCAAAGATCTAATCTATCTGTAGCCGTCTGTCAGTTGTTAGCGAAGTCTGTCATAACTAGATAATCAAAATAAAAATAACATTTTCTGTTGGAGATGTACACTGAATGGCAGATTGTATGTTGATTGCCACTGCGAACAGTTACCGAAATCCCCCCTCCCCCTGTACCCTTCTTGAGTAGTCTCTTTGTGTCAACAATCCTGAGCATCTGGTTGACCAGCGTGTCTGAAGGTGTGCAATCCGGCCCACCCCTGTGCCCCAAGTCTTTGCCGAACAAGCCAGCCAGTCCACTCTTATTTACCCTCGTACGGAAACGAGCCTTACACCCGGTTGATCTGGCTGATCAGGAGGAATATTGAGAGCGCCCCTATCTCTTCAGGAGTTATTTAACGTTGCAGTCAGGACAACGATCACAGCCAGATTCAGATCTGAGTCCCCATCCAGAAATGTTTATAGACGGTCAAGTAAGCGTCTCATAAAAGGATGGAATGTCCGGGTAAACGTCTATTGCGCAAGCAGCAGTATTAAGGACTTGCACCCAAGCATGCGTGTACTAGTCCTAGCGGGTTGGCATGGTGACCGTGACCGGAGTGCTTCGTCCAGGGCCCTTCAGAGGCTTCACCCGTCTCCCTCCAGCTTGCTGCCCAAGAAGGATGTCGAGTCTCAAGGTTGAGCGCTCGCGACACCTCACATCGAAAGGACTCTCAAGACAAAACTCACTTCCTCACGGTAAGAAGAGATGAAGAGGGTAGATAAGGAAGAGAGCAACGTACCTCATTAACGCTGCCCCCAACCACAGATTTCTCACCGGTAACCTGATGTGCAATTGTGATGATCGGTCTTTGCCTCAGCACAACCAACAACATAATGCGGTTCCACTTCGGCTCAATTTGCCACATCACGTGACATCAGCGAGTTCTCATCATCCAGCATACACCCCGTATGTCACCTCATAGCTCCCTGGCGCGCCCACACTACCCTGGGCCGCCTAATGTTCAACGCCAATGCCTTATCACTGCCCCACACCTCATGCGAAGCACCAATAGTTATTGCGAAGAACCAATGAAGCGCAATATGAACCAGCTCCGATACCAAATTGCAAGGAAAATAAGCAACAGCGAGATGACAAACCCAGATCACACCATCACATTGCAAGCCCAGTAGTCACACCGTGTCCAGAGAGCAGCATTGCACCAATAATACACCAATGGAGGTTCATTACACTGAAAACCAATGTTCATGGAGAGCATAATCGCTCCTCTCAACACAAGAGTCCAGTCCTTCACACTCGCACTTGGCGCTCAGCGCCCAGCCTACTCCTACACAGCTACTACAGACTACAAAAAGACAATGCAACTNCCTACACAGCTACTACAGACTACAAAAAGACAATGCAACTGTTGACATCAGCAGCAGTCCGAAGTACTTGAAGATGACGCCCATGCAGACCATCGTCAATACAAGGTACGTGCCCTCACATCATCATCATCATCATCCTTCACCTATCCCTTGACTTCACCCACACCTCTCCTCTCTGTTACCCGAAGACCACCCCTGCGCCTCACTCTGTATCCAAGCCAAGCGCGCTATGGAGGCTGGCTATGGCGCTGCCCTCAGCAGCGCCCTTCTCCCTCACACGACCGCACGTGCGCAGCCTCTTGCTCCAATGTCGGCAGTCAGCCTGCGAGCAATCGCTCCAGCAGCGCTATCGCCAGCCAGCAAGTGACTCAATGCGTTGGCCTGGCCACTGGCCAGAGCTCTTTCCTTTATGGAAAGAGTTGGGCTGCTCTTGCAGCCTGGCTGCGCTGGCCTGGGCCCAGAAGCTTCCGGAAGGCCCCAGGAGGCTGCCTGGATGTAGCAGCTACTGGGCTGTTGGGCCTCGTTCGGTTGGGCGCCCAACCGTCTCTGTATGAGGCTGCGAATCACGGCCAGGGCCTGCATTCTTTGGAAAGGCCCGGTAGGCCGTGGAAATGTCCTTGTTGCTCGGCCTGAGTTTCTTTCAACCAACTGGCGCGTCGCAACTGCCAAAAACCCCAAATATGAAATTGACAGTCGAAGGCCTTTTGCAAAAAGCCAGGCCCGCCTTCACTGAGGGCGGGCACCTCCGCCTTCACTTAAGGCGGGTAAGGCTGCAGATGGGGCCCCATAGGCCTACCGAGGACCCTGATCCTCGCAAAGGGGGCAAAGGGCATCAAATGATTCTTCGCAAGGATGGGGAGGGGATGGAATAGGGCTTTTCATTGGGTACCTGTCCGGGGGAGCTCTTATCAGATGTGATTGGCGTTGGGTAGTTTAGGCTTTCCAATGGCTACCGACTAATGAGGGTGAGTCATGGCACGATTGGCGTTGGGTAGTGTTGTTTTATCCCCTCGAGGACGGAGACCGAAAATATTGTGGGGACAAGGAATTTTATGGTGATGATGGTGTCCACCCTCTGCTGAGATGAGGTTCTCTGAACTCCTTACGAGGGAGGAGTTTGGGAGAACTATGTATCCCCCTCGGCCATGGCCGCGGGGTCGGGCTCGGAGGGCGGCCATGTTCTTGGCCACATCTGCGGTTGGGGTCGGTTGCACCGCAACCACGAATTTACATGATTTTTCCCGTAAAAAGTAATAGGCAAAAAAAAAAAAAAAAGTGGTTGTAGGGTTTCTCAAACCCTACAACCCCATATTTGTTTTTAGGAAACAATTAATTTTTTGGAAATATAAAAAATAAAAAACTGAAAAGACGGAAAGAAGAAATTAAAAAAAAAAGAAAACAAAAGATTTTTTTTGGGGGGGTGAATTTTTTTGTTGACAGTTCTTTGTCTTCTTCGCCTTTACGTTTTTTTTTTGTTTTTTGTTTTTTTGTAATAAGAAAAAGATCAAGGATAGAAAAAAAGAAAAAAAAAAGTACTGTTATTTTTTAATCACGATTAGTATGTGTGTGTGTGTGTGTGTGTGTGTGTGTGTGTGTG
>BFEA01000407.1:746019-759147 GCA_003427395.1 Chara braunii
CCACTAGCGGAGCACCACACCTGGTGGGTCCGCTACATTGGTATCGGAGCGGGAACGGTCCCCTCTCCCACTCACCACCCCGCACAGCTGTCCAGGATTCTGCACAGCTGGAAATACAGCAAAACCCGACAGCGGGTTTTTTCGGTTTTTTCGGCCGTTTTTCAGCGAAAACGCAGGGGAAAAGTAGCGCTTGTAGGAGGCGACAACGCAGGGAAAAAGTGGCGCTTGCTGGAGGCGACACGTGGTGAAAAAGAGAGGCGCCACGACGAGCGCGTACGCGCCAAGGCTAAGGCCGTCGCACGCGCCCACGCTGCCCCGCTGCCCCGCCCCGCCCCGCTCCTAGATCTATATTATCAAGATCCGGGATGCAACTGCTGCTGCTGGGGTTTGAACCCAGGTGGCTGCTGGGCCATGCGCGTGCGTAAGCACCCTGCTAACACACTCGCCACAGAGTGTACATGGTGTTGTACTGCGGCACACTCGTGTTGAAGAGGTGTCGTGCTGGATATTTACCCCCCCCCCCCACCAGCGAGCAGCGGCCAGCAGGGCAGCAACAGCAAGTTGCCCTTCTTCCTCCATCTCCATCTCTACCACTAGCGGAGCACCACACCTGGTGGGTCCGCTACATTGGTATCGAAGCGGGAACAGTCCCCGCTCCCACCCACCACCCCGCACAGCTGTCCAACATTCTGCATAGCTGGAAATACAATGAAACCCGACAGCGGGTTTTTTCGGTTTTTTCGGTTTTTTCGGCCGTTTTTAAGCGAAAACGCATGGAAAAAGTGGCGCTTGCAGGAGGCGACAACGCAGGGAAAAAGTGGCGCATGCAGGAGGCGACACGTGGCGAAAAAGAGAGGCGCCACGACGAGCGCGTGCGCACAAGCGTCAAGGACAAGGCCGTCGCATGCGCGCGCGCCACGCTTCGTCCCGCCCCGCCCCGCCCCGCCCCGCTCCCAAATTTATATTATCAAGATCCGGGATCCAACTCCTTCTGCTGGGGTTTGAACCCAGGTGGCTGCTGGGCCATGCGCGTGTGTAAGCACCCTGCTAACACACTCGCCACAGAGTGTGGATGCTGCTGTCGTGCCACGTGGCAGCTACTGTGAACTGAGGACCCCCCTGCTCAAGGGGGCTGCTCGACAGTGGTGAGGGCCTGCTCACACAGCAGACCCTAGATCTGCACATCTGAAGAAGTGTTGCTGGGGGCTGATCAATCTCAGCCCCCTCTCTCCTCCAACTTGCTGTTGCAGCGAAGACCAAGACCCTCCTGGTCTTGGTGTACCTTGTGCCCTTGGAGACACCAAGGGCCAGGTATCACTCCCTTCTCCCCTCTCCCTCTACTAACCCACTCTCCCTACCTCTCCTCTCTCCTCTTATTCACCCCTTCTCTTTCCCCCACCTTCTACTGCATCTTTTCTCTCCTCCTTTTATCTTCCCCACCCCACCTTTCTCCCACCACCCATTCTTTTACTCTATTTTCTTTAGCTCTCCTTTTCTTTCCTTCTTTTCTCCTTCCTTCTTGATCTCTCTCCACCTTTCCCCAACCCTCCTCTCCCCCAACTACCACCACCTCATCCCCCCACCTATTTTCTTCTCTTCTCCGTGGGGGGTAGGGAAATGCTGCTGAAAATTTCAAAAAAATAAATATTGTTTCCCTTCACATCTCTTTACTTATTTAAAGTTATTTCTTTAATTTTTTATTTATTTATTGTTTTCTTATTTATTTTTATTTTCTCTCGAGATCTCGCTGTTTATTTTTTTTTCTCCGGTCTCCCCCCCCCTATGCTTGCTATTTTACTTTCTTGATTAGGTCACCGGTACCCTACTCTAGCCACTTAAACCTCGGTTAGGGTTTTCTTAGGGGTTTTGTAGGGTTTAGGGTTCCTCAAACCCCCCCTACTTCCCCGTCCTCTTCGGGCACCCTGGACCCGAACCAACCCTCCCCCTTTGACGGCGCCCGTGCTAGCCTTGCTAGCGTCGTTCGTCGCTTTCTACCGCGGACTTCCCCCTCCGCCCTCCGCTCACGCGGACCTCTTCTGGCCCCCTCCAGTCCGGTCCGTCATCTCCCTATGGCCGACGGTGCGTCACACGCCGCCGACACGGCGAGGACCACGGAATCAGGCTCCACTCCCGTGCCGGCGGACCAGGGCCATCAGCCCCAGGGGGATCTACACACCCGCCTCACCTCCCTCCTTGCGCCCATCCAGGCACAACTCGCGACCCTTGCGCCCATCCAGGCGCAACTCGCGACCCTCGCGCCCTTACAGGCGCAGGTGGCGACCCTTGCCGCCGGCATGCAGCAACTCCAGGACGCTGCGTGTCTGCCATCTCCTGGCTCCCAGTTCGGGTCCCCTGTCCTCCGACAGGGTAGCCAGGGCGGAGCTTCCTCCTCAGTTGCCCCTAACCCGACCATCTTGGTGACTGTCTATGCCCCAAACACGACGGCCGCCACAAGCCAGCCCCCCCCTCAGTCTACGGCCGCACCCGCCCAGATCCCGGTCACTACAGCCACGGTACAACAACCCGGTACCATGGTCTCAGCTTTTCCGGGTGCCCCGCTTCTCCCTCCCCTTCGAAYGACCGCAGCGCCACCTGGCTCTCCCCCCTCTGGGATGCCCCGCGCCGCTTGTGCGTCCACCCCCTCCACTCTTCCTCCTKYCACCCCTCGATCGACCTACGTTYGARGTCTCGCGGACGAGATTGCCCAGCTCCGGGCTGACCTCGCCCTCTTACGCCTTCAGCCACCCCCACCCTCACAGGTGGCCGCGCCTTCGGGCGCACCCCCTACCTCCTCTACCCTTCCTCCCATGCAGGCTCGCTTTCCGCGCCCTGCACTCTATACAACTCCTTCCTACCTTCTTCCTATTCTCGCGGTTGCTGCGACCTCTTCTACCGCAGCACCCTCGCAGCCTACCGCTATTGCCACCGCCGCTCCCCCATGCAGCCCGAGCGCACAGTCAGCTACGCCCCTTTCTCCAGGACCTGCGCCGACTTACTCAGCCGTGGCACAGGCCTCCGCTCCTCAATCCCCTCGCCGCCAAAACGGTGGCGCACTACTCATCCGCTTGTCGGACATTGCCTTGTATGACGGTACAGGCATACGAGTGTCTCGGTGGCTGCAGTCTGACACCCGCACACTCCAGCTCATGGGCGCCACACCCGAGACGTGGGTGGGTCACCTCTCCACGCGCTTGCGTGGCGGTCCTTTCGAGGCCTGGGAGGATTTTTATGCCTACTCCCTTCATGAGGGTCGGACTCCGACCTTCGTGGATTTCCAGGCGTTCCTCGAGGATCGCTTCGGAGCCCGGTACGACGTAGCTGATGCCTTCGAGCGTGTCGTCACTACATGCTGGTCCGGCTCTGGTGGCGCTGCCGGCCTGGATCGCCACATCCAAGTCTTTCAGGACACCCGCCTCGTTTGCGATGTGGCGTTCCTCCCCGAGGCTGCCCTTATCGATCGTTTCTTGGCCAGCCTTCCGCTCGAGTACCGCTCYGAGCTATGGCGGAACGAGTTCACATCGGCCCCACAGGCTTACGAGGCCGCCAGGGACCACCAGCGGATGCGAGCCCGTCTTCACCCCGCCTCCTCCTCCAAGCCCCAGCGCATGGGCTACGCCTCCTCCTCCTCTCACGGCATTTCCCAGCGTCGTTCCCCTTTCCGCGGTCGCCCCCGCCGTTCCACGCAGCAGGGCCGCCACTTCTCGCGCCCCTTCAGCGCGCTGGAGTATGGTGAGCAGGACGTTGTTGCCCCACTGTCACCTGAGGGCGACCACAGCGACGACCTCGATCTCTGCGAGGCCGTCCACTATCACTTGGAGGACTCTACCCTCCCTGCAGCTGAGCGCCTTCAGCTCGTGCACTCCGCCCTCTCTCGGGCACGCAGCCACCCCGGTCACACTGGCGCGTCGCCCCCCGAGGTCCCTTAGGAGGACCTCCCTCAGGGCATCGTCCCTCCTCGTGGTGTCCTTTCCGCTGAGGAGCGCGCAACTATTCTGGGCCGGCGTGGGTGTTTGCGCTGCTGCTTGGACGGTCATACCTCCTCGCGGTGCCCTTACACTACCGCCCTCGACCGCCACGCTGATCTTTCTCGTCAGCGTCGTGCTCAGTCCCCCCCCGGCGCCTCACGTCCTCGCGGCGCCTCCTAGCCACGGTGCAGTGTACACCTGCGCCCTCCTCAGTAGTCGGCTTCCCGACATCTCCGTCAAGGTTCGCCCCTCTCGCTACTGGAGCTGCGGTATCGCAGGACCCGACAAGGTGCGCCTCCGCAGACCACCATCTCCCCTCCTTCCCTGCCGTGATTACCGACGCGTCGAGCCATTCGCTCGGGCCGTTGCAGCGACCAGCTCGCTTCTCGCGAGGACATTGTGTCCTCTCTTCTGGACTTGAGCATGCTCCCGGCTCGTCAGGAGCGACTCACTCTCCATGTCGCAGCCCTGCGTTGCCTTCTTACCATCCTCTCTGACCCTGATCGCACCCTCCCGATCATCCCAGTACGATTGGGGACCTCCACGAGGGTGTTCTCAGCGCTGTGGGATTCCGGTTCTCAGGGCGACTTCATTCACCCCCGTGTGGTGAAAGAAGCCTGCTTACCTACGATCGGGTCTCCGTTTCCCATCTTTGTCACCCTAGGGGATGACAAGACCCAACGCTTCTTTGATCAGACGGTCACCGATCTCCCTTTCTTCCTCACCCTCGAGCCGACTGATCGTTCCCCGGCGTCTCGTCGCCACCGCTCCTCTGCACATTTGGATGTGATGGAGACGGGGTACGACTTCATTCTCGGCACTCCGTGGTCTCGTTGGTTCCGCAGCACCGAGGCCGATTAGGAGACCAACACTCGTGTTCTCAAAACGAAGTGTGGACAGACGTATCGCGTACCTTTCATAGGTACCACTGCGATACCACGCCCCGATCCTCCTCCCCCGAAGCCTTTAGTGCCCACACCATCTCCCTCTATCACTGTCACCTCGCCTTGGCAGTTCGCTCACTTCATCCGACAGGACGACGTCACCTTCTTTATGGTGAACGTGACGGATCTCTTACAGTATGATCCACCCTGTCCCGACGCCGAGCTCCTCCCTCTAGAGCCAGATCCTTCTTCTATCTCCATGGCTCCCATCTCTACTTCCGTCCCTCCGTCGCCTGTCGAGTCCACCCCGCCATCGCGCGCTGACGCTGACGCTGAGGAACTCGCACGATATACGGCTGACCTGGAGCCCGCAGTTCGTCACCTCATCCGAGAGTACCACGACGTTTTCCCATCGTCGTTCTCGTACGTCGGCATCCCACCGATGCGTGACGTCGAGCACTTCATTCAGCTTGTGCTTGACTATTGTGTTCACCACCAGGCATTCTACAGACTCTCGATCCCCGAGGCCACCGAACTCAAGCGTCAACTTGTGGAGCTCCGGAGACTGGGTTTCATTAAACCCAGCAACTCCCCGTGGGGTGCACCCGTCCCTTTTGCTCGCAAGCGGATGGAACTCTCTGTCTCTGCATCGACTATCGCGGTCTCAACCGCTACACGATTAAGAACAGCTACCCCATGCCTCGTTCCGATGAGCTGTTCGACCGCCTAGCAGGCAACCGCTTCTTTATGAAGATTGATCTTCCTAGCGGTTACCATCATATCCGCGTCGCTGCAGCTGACCAGCCGAAGACCGCGTTCCGATTGCGATTCGGCCACTACGAGTTCACGGTGATGCCATTCGGCCTCACTAATGCTCCCGCTACCTTTCAGAGGGCGATGAACGACATCTTCAGGGACATCCTGGAGCAGTACATTCTCATCTACCCCGACGATATCCTAGTCTACAGTCGTACCCTTGAGGAGCACCTCAGACATCTCCGCGACGTCCTTGACCGTTTGCGCAGACATGGCTTCTACGCCAAGCTGAGCAAGTGCCGTTTTGCCCAGCACAAAGTGGATTTCTTAGGACACTACGTGTCTGACCAGGGTCTCCACATGGACGACGCGAAAATCACTGCTATTGCGGAGTGGCCCGCTCCCAGATCCGCCAAGCAGCTTCGCAGCTTCCTAGGCCTGACCAGCTACTACAGTAACTTCATCCGGCGATACGCTAGGTATTCCTACGTCCTTACCTCCACCCTCCTCCGGAAGAACCCACCCTGGGCTTGGACACCCCTCCACGAGGACGCCTTCTGCGCCCTCAAGAAGGCGGTGACATGTGCACCAGTTCTTCACCTACCCGATTTTGACCGCCCTTTTATCCTTACCACCGATGCGTCAGACTTCGTTGTAGGAGCAGTGCTTTCTCAGGTCTTCCCCTCCTCTCCTGATTCCTCTCATCCTCGTATCCCTCGCTTCCCACCACCTACCCCTACCACTGCTTCCCCACTGACGCCTACTCGTTCAGCTAATGACGAGCCTTTTATTGACTATTCTCCTATTATCGCCGAGGACGGCATTGTCAAGTCTCGCTTTGGTGATTGTCCGATAGCCTTCTACTCTCGTCAGCTCCTGCCCGCCGAGATAAACTACACTGCTGATGAACGTGAGGTTCTCGCAGTAGTTTATATCGCTCGGCACTGGCGTCACTACCTGCACGGGGCACCATTCACGGTGCGCACGGACAACTCTGTTGTCCAGGCTTTTCAGACAAAACCGAAGCTCACTCCTCGACAGGTTCGCTGGTGGCGCGACCTATCGGAGTTTAGTTTCACCACTGACCACATTAAGAGTGAGACTAATCGGGTCGCAGATGCCCTATCCCGGCGCCCTGACCACGACCAGGAGCACATCCAGCTCTCTTCCTTCTCGGTCACCACCGTCCACCACTCGGTGATCGACGAGTTTCGCACTCAGTACCGCCACTGCCCCGACTATCGCGACATCCACGCGACCCTTCGGAGTGGCAAGACCGTCCCGAACTACTCTCTCGGGGACAACGGTCTTGTGTACTGGCACGGTTCACAGGGCACCAGAGAGCCCCGTATTTGCGTTCCCTCCACTGGACAACTACGAGTCCGAGCAGTAGCAGAGTTCCATGACCAGGCAGTTGCCGGTCATATGGGCTTCCACAAGACGTTGGCTCGTATGAGCCGCCTGTACGTCTGGCCGAAGCACAAGGACTTTCTGAAGGACTACGTCGCAGAGTGTCCCACCTGTCAGGATGTGAATAGTGCGAACCACCTGCCTTATGGTTTGCCCCAGCCTCTTCCTATCCCTGAGGGTTGTTGGCAGTCCATCTCGATGGACTTTATCGGTCCCCTTCGTCCTCCGACCCCTCACGGTCATGATGCTATCCTGGTCGTCGTCGACCGCTTCACGAAGCGTGCACGCTTTGTTCCGTGCCGCTATGCCATCAGTGCACGTGAGGTCGCTGACATCGTGTTTGACCGAGTCGTGCGTGACCACGGCTTACCTCTGAGCATCATATCGGACCGTGACCCACGCTTTACCAGCAGATTCTGGCGACGGCTCCACGAGGTGTACGGCACTCAGCTCCGCTTCTCCTCGTCTTACCATCCTCACACTGATGGTCAAACCGAGATCAAGAACAGGACTCTCAGAGATATTCTCCGAAAGATTGTTCGTGACGACCAGCAGTGGGATCTCCATCTTGCCCACGTGGAGATAGCCTACAACCACGCCGTCTTGCCAGCCACGGGGATGTCGCCTTACTATTGCGACCTCGGCTATCACCCGCGTGTTCCCGCGGGCTTCCTTCGACCGTCCCAGATGCACCCTGACACGTGTTTTTTCCACGCTAGATGATTGGGTGCACACATGACGTCGATTATGAAGACCGCACATGAACACATAGCCGCTTCCCAGACTCGCATGGCAGCATGTGCGAACCGATCGAGGATGGATCACCCATTCAAGGTCGGTGATGATGTGCTTATCGACGCCCGCCACTTACAGCTCGAAGCGGACACGCTTCGCAAGTTTCGACGTCGCTTCTTTGGCCCATGCTGCATCCTCTAGGCCGTCGGTTCTGATAAGGCATCTAGCCCGGTCAGCTTTCGTGTGAAGCTGCACGATGTCTACCACGTCTCGTTACTGCGTCCTTACCGCAGACCATCTGAGCGTTTCGCTGGACGACCATACGAGCGCCCTCCACCCCTCATGGTGGACGGTCACGAGGAGTTCCTCGTTTCAAACATCATTGGTCGCCGAGTCATCGACGACAACCCTTCCCACGTCGAGTATCTCGTACGTTGGAAGGGTTACCCTGATGAAGAGGCTACCTGGGAGCCCCTCGAGCACTTGCAGCACGCTCGCATGTTGGTGTGTGCCTATGACCGTGTTCGTCGTGCTGGGTTCACTACTTCTCCTCAGCCCACTGACCCTCCTCCTTCTCCCCCGGTTGAGGAGACCGGTGAAGTCGAGCCTGCTCCATCTGAGGCAGACCTTCAGCAGCAGCCGGATGCTTCTGAGCGTCCACAGCGCACTCGTCGTCGTCCTGCTCGATATGACGATTGACTCTGACTTACCTTCCCACGTCTTTGACTTCTCAGTACTCCATCCACTCTAGTTTTGCTACTTTAGCTCGTCGACGTTGCGGCTCTTCCTCGACGGCATTCCGGGCTTCTAATCGTGGACGTCATCGGCAGCTTCATGGACTTCGTCACGATCAGCTCTGCCTACTTTACACGTCGCCACTCTCTTACCACTCTACCCTGTACAGTACCCTGCTTGTGTCGCATGATGGTCTCCCTTTAGCCAGGTTCCTCTGAGTTGGGCTCTCCCTTGGTATACGCATAGGCATCAGGACCGTGCCCTGGCTTCCCATCTTACGGATCCAGCTCCGACTTCCCTCACTTTAGGAGTCATTTGCATGATTCCCTTACCCATCATCTTTCTACCCTTCGCCGGCCCTCACACCCTAGTTAGGCAGCCCCGCATGCTTCATCTAGGTGCGCCCAGTATACCAGGCTCCCTTATTCCCATGGTCGACCCTCCATAGCGGTCACCCCTTAGTCGAGCATTACCCGCCCTGATGGTCTATCTGTTAGCGTCATTGGTTCTGTTCACTCTCAGTTCCCTACCCTCATTGAGCCTGATGACATGTGTCTCCCTCTTATCTATGTGTGGATGCCCTTAGGAGTTTTCGACCCCTAGGCTGCATTCGCCACCCTTAGAGACCATCCCACCCTTTGGTTTGCGACACACTTCTCATGTGACATATGATTGACTTGTTGTTGCTTTGTTGCTCTCAGACTGAGGCTACTGCCTCTGACATTTCTAGGATTTAGTTGTTCTGCTTTTGCTGTTCTTAGGACTTATACACTGGTCAGTTGTTCTCAGACTGAGGCTACTGCCTCCAACATTCTAGGATCTTGTTGTCACTACTTTCTGCTTTCCTAGGACATGTATGCTAGTTAGTTGCTTTTGCTTTCCTAGGACATGTATGCTAGTTRGTTGTTTTTGCTTTTACTTAGGCTGTTAGCTGTGACATTGTTGTTTTGTGACATTTTATATCCTAGGTTGCATCGCATGTACTTAGCATGGAGCTTGCCCCGCATCCTAGACTACTCAGGTTTCTTTACTTTGGTAGAGTTCCGCTTTTTGGCGGAAGCGTGCTTGTATCTAGGCGATCCATCACAAGCCGAGGATCGTGTAGCGGACCTCCAGTGGGCCTGTGAGACCAGCCCCTTGGCTTGTTCTCACAGGCCTGTGTTTTATTCGGGGAAGTCCAGTCCAGGCCGGTACCTCTGTCGGTACCAGCCAGTCCAGTCCAGTCCTGTTAGTCCGCTGGGTTATACCCCAGCCTTTGTCTGTTTTTGAGCTCATTCTTCACTTGCACATTTTGGAGTACGTGCGTTGGAGTCTTGCGTGGGGAGCTGCGTTGTGCCATCTCGGTCCCCCCTTCTTCCTCCATCTCCATCTCTACCACTAGCGGAGCACCACACATGGTGGGTCCGCTACATACTAGCAGAAGATTCACTCTCCTTTTGCACAGGTCGACAAGTTGTGGAGCGAGGCCCAACATTCTACCTTTCTGGAACATATTGATGACCAGATACACAATATACACTCACATCCCGATGCATTCAGAACACTGGATCAACGGGAGTGTATCTGGTCGTCACAACGGTCCAGATAAAGGTGGAGTGTTGCGTAATGGAAACTCTCTCTCTCTCTCTTTTTTTTTTTTTTTTTTTTTTTTTTTTTTTTTTTTTTTTTTTTTTTTTTTCGTGTGGTGGCTGTTCCGGCCCACAAAGATTGTGTGCGTACATGTAGTGTACACAGGGCCGATACGTCGACGATGGTCACACGTTTTGTCCAGAATAGGGTGACGTGTTTCCCGGCAGACACACACACACACACACACACACACACACACAGAGAGAGAGAGAGAGAGAGAGAGAGAGAGAGAGAGAGAGAGAGAGAGAGAGAGAGAGAGAGTGTCACTGCGGAACTACTTCCCCAGCGGCGACCTCTGGGCTGTGGGTGCCAGCCCGGTTCCACAAGGACTGGGCTGTCCTGTGCCGTTTCCCATGGCCGGTACCCCATGTCCCCAGTTTCCTGACTGAAAAGGACCGGCCCACTACCTGGGAAGGAACCGGTCCAAAAAACGACAAAACTGCTCAATACTAATATGCCTCATGTCTAAAGCGCTGCCAGGTGTTACTCTTGCCTTTAGAAACGGGGATGCAACGGAAGTGCCGAGGAAGTGATTTTTTTGCCCATTCCAAACTACACCTGTCACATGAATGTACTTGCCCCTAAAAACATACTTACTACAATGTTCGTTCCATGTGCACTTGACAAAATACTCGAAACGCCCGCACTTGAAACAGCTGCAGGGTGCGTGGTTTGGAAAAACGTCTGGGCCTGCAGCGGCACTCGGGACAGTTGCGACCCAGCGGGTCCACGCCATTATTTGCAAATTGGAATATCAGCATCCCGTGTTTCGGTCGTGACACCCGACGGAGGGGCTGGGTTGTGCAGGCAGTGAGGCTGAATCCATGCATGCGAGCACAAGTACGCCATGCATTCATCTCTTCCACGAAGTGATGTCCATCACAGGGAAAACAACACCATTGGCATGTGGTGTGGCGGCAAGGTCCCCTGTGCGGTCATGCACGGGAGTGGCGAGGCGGGGACACGTAGGGAGCTGTCGGATAGGCCCATAGGGAGAAGGGTTTGCTGGTGAGTGCATTGACGGCCGTGTGCAAGGCACTGCAGGCATATGGAGGCCACGGCTGAGTTGCGGGCCTGATGGCGAACACCATCACTGCCGGTGTTCTCCTGCATGAAACTCCACGTTGGTGGAAAGAGAACGGGAGGAGCATCGGGGGACCTCTGCATATCAGATGACGCAACGTCTTCTACGACATCATCGCCAAGAAGTTGAGGATGAGCAAGGACGTCTTCTACGACATCATCACCACCTGCAACCCGTATCTTCAGCGGCAGCTGACTCATTACTGTCTGCCTCTTGAGCCGGACCACGTCGTAGCGTACGCACGTTACAGATGGGCTTATGGGGAAACCTTCGATAGCGGGACGTCCTCATTCAGGACTGGCAGATCCACTGGCATCGCCGCTATACGGGACGTGACCAACACTATCTTGTTAGTGTCCCTGAGAAGATAGCCATGCCTACCGGACAAAGGCAGTGACAAGTTACGCGTGAGTTCAGGGCGAAGGACTTTCCAAACTGCTTCGGGGCCATAGATTGCACACATGTCTTTGTGGACAAGTCCCTGAATGCGCCCTCCGAACACTACTATAATCGGAAGCAGCAGTATTCTGTGGTCGCACAAGTGGTCGTAGATCTGGCGCAAAGGGCGCTCGACATCTTCGCTGGTTATCCCAACAATGTGCACGATGCGAGGGTGTTGTCACTGTTGTGGAACTTGTCCTTGTTCAAGCAAGCAGAAGCTGGGATTTTATTCGAGGCCGAGCCGATCATTCTTCCAGGAGGCATGAGCACGAAGGGCTACCTTCTGGGTGACAACGGGTACTATCCGAAGACATGGATGGTTGTCCCTTCCAAAGGAGTGGAGCAACAATCAGACATTGCCATCTTCGATGGGAAGCAGAAGGCAATGAGGGGAGTGGTTGAGAGGGCATTCGGGAGGTTGAAGGGAATGTGGAGACTATCCGTTCGCCACACAAGACTGATATCGAAAACATGCCACATTAGTTTACCGTTGTATGCATCCTCCACAACTTGCTTATTGAGACAGGGATCGACTTCGACGAGAGGGTTCTTCTGGAGCGGGAACCGGACAATAATGAGCGGAAGGTGGACCTGGGAATGTATCCACCGGACCACCGGCGGCACCTGTTCGTCAAGGACAACCGGACCTTGCAGCTCTCGCCCTCAGGGATGGGCTCCGCGCACGTATAGCCATTCTACCTCGTTGAGAGAGAGAGAGAGAGAGAGAGAGAGAGAGAGAGAGAGAGAGAGAGAGAGAGAGAGAGAGAGAGAGAGAGAGAGAGAATCAATCCTTCCCGCGTCAGCAAAGCAATCAATGCTGCCTCCTCCTTCTTCCCCGCTGGACCCCGCATTACCGCGTTTATCCCTGGAACCTATCCGCAGATCCAATGCTAAAAAATACTGTGCTTTTTTTGGAAGATCAATTTCGTGAAAATAAAAAATGTCAATTTTAATGAAATGTCTGTTGTGTGCGCATCGCTGTCCTCGTCAGTGACATGTCCAACGCTGCCTCAGAGTTGGGGGTAATGCAATTGAAGTCAAAAAATTGGACTACTTCTTTCACTTTGATTAAAAGCAAACAAAATATATCACAAACTCAATGTCGCCATTCGTTTCTTTGTCCAGGGTACATGCGTGTATATTTCAGGGTGAGGTTCATGCCTGTATATTTTCAAGTCATTTGATTAAGCCAAATAAGAATTAAAAACCTCCAAGGATGGCAGTGTCAAAACGTGCTCGCCCACGTATTTTTTCACTTTTTACTTTTTGTTTTCACTTTAGTTCGGGGTCTAAACAATTTTATTATTTTTTGAAACCTTTTTAGTGGGTTTTGTATTATGTGAAGTACACATCTGTAAATTTTCAGGGCATTTAGCTATGCCAAAAAGAAATGAAAAATCGGCAAAGATGGCGGTGTCGAAAACATGCTCACGTGCTCACTAACTTTAATTCTCTTTTTATTTTTATTTATTTTTATTATTAGTATTTA
>BFEA01000407.1:768532-783321 GCA_003427395.1 Chara braunii
AGAGAGAGAGAGAGAGAGAGAGAGAGAGAGAGAGAGAGAGAGAGAGAGAGAGAGAGAGAGAGACAGAGAGAGAGAAAGAGAGAGAGAGACAGAGACAGAGAGAGAGAGAGAGAGAAAAAAAAAATGTAGGAAATAGACAGCGGGAGACAGAGCGATGAAGAGCGTATGAAGATGATATGGAGCGGCAGAGTGCACGAGTTGCACGTTCCCATGGTGCATCCTCGGCTTGGTCAACGTTTTATACAGTAATAAACGTTGACCTGGCCCGCGGCTTAGGCTAAAGGAACGTTGACTTCATCGTGGGTCCGGGAGGGTACCGATGTTCACATCAGTGTGGACCTGGGTGTGGTCTCGCGTTTACCTGGGCCCAGAGTAGCTCTCGATCCTGGGTGTTGGGTCCAGGCCCAGGTTTAAGACGTTGGCCGGGCCCACGCTCTGTTGCTTTTTTTTTTTTTTTTTTTTTTTTGCCGTTTCAAAGCGCTACTCTGTCAGGCAGACAGGCACACAGGCACATAGGCAGGCAAGCAGACAGCCTGACAGGGTCTGCCTCTCTGCCTGTCTGTCTGTCTGTCTGTCGATCTGGCAGGTGTTGACGTGGCAAGCAGTTGTTGACGTGGCAAGCAGGTGTTGACGTGACACATATACAGGCATGGCTGTGTGCCAGGACCTCAGTATACGCATACTGTTCACAATCTTCAATGTACTTGTGGATTATGGAATCATCATCACCATAGAGGTCATGATCGTACAAAACATCTAGATCATCTGCTTCATTGATGTGCATCGGCACATCGGAGTGTGATGATCTTGCAGTCGCTCTCCGACCATGTGTCTCAACCGGGGCATTATCTTGAGCACACACTTGACCATCTGCGCCGGCCACCACGAACAACAAAGAATATGCCAATTGCAAATTAGATGATAATCTGCACGGGGCATCCGCGGGTCAGTGCCAGGTCAACATCCGCTGATAATTGTTCACACGGAGTAGACGCTTGACCATCTGCGCTGACCATTTGCATGCCTGCCTATCGGGGTGTCTGTGGGCCAAGGCCATGTCAACACCTTTTTGTCTGCCTCTCTGCCTGCCTGTCTGCCTGGCCGCCTGCACGTCTGTCTGGCTGGGCCACCTATGGCAGTCTGCCTGTCTGAACCTTGGGATGCTCCTGGAACTAAGCCTTGCTGTTAAAAAAAAAAACAAAAAAAAAAAAAACCCAAAAAAGAACAGGTCCTTTCACAGTCGCACTGTCAAGCATGCCCCAGGTCCATCCTAAAAAAAAAAACACAAAAAAAACAGGTCCGTGCTAAAAAAAAAAAAAAGAAACAGGTATGGGTTCATACCGCACTCAAAGGGGCACAGGCGCACACCCAATTAACAACCCAGGCCCAGACCCAGGTCAACGGGTACAGACCCGCAGACCAGCGGCAGGTCAATTCCTGGAACTGGACACCGGGCAGGACGTGCACCTGGGTGTGCACCAGCCCGGTCAGCTGGTCAGCCTTTGTGCCCTGACCACACACAGGCCCAGACCCAGGTGAACTAGGTTGCAGGGGCAGATCAGCTCCAGGGCAAGGTGTGCGACTGGACACGGGCTAAAACTTGGACCTCTGTTTCAAAAGGGGGGGGTCAAAAAAAAAAAAAAAAAAAAAAAAAAAAAAAGACAACGAAAAGCTCTGCCTTTCTCCCTGCCTGGCTGCCTGGCTGCCTGCACGTCTGTCTATCTGGCTGCCCGTCAGGTTGGGCCACCTATGGCAGTCTGCCTGTCTGAACCTTGGGATGCTCCTGGGACTAAGCCTTGCTGTAAAAAAAAAATCAAAAAAAAAAAACACAAAAAAAAAACAGGTCCTTTCAAAGTCGCGCTGTCAAGCATGCCCCACGTCCATGCTAAAAAAAAAAACAAAAAAAAAACAGGTCAGTGCTGAAAAAAAAAAGAAGAAACAGGGTCCATACCCCACTCAAAGGGGCACAGGCGCACACCCAATCAACAACCCAGGCCTAGACCCAGGTCAACGGGTACAGACCCGCAGACCAGCGGCAGGTCAATTCCTGGAACTGGACACCGGGCAGGACGTGCACCTGGGTGTGCACCAGCCCGGTCAGCTGGTCAGCCTCTGTGCCTTGACCACACGCGGGCCCAGACCCAGGTGAACTGGGTTGCAGGGGCAGATCAGCGCCAGGGCAAGGTGTGCGACTGGACACGGGCTAGAACTTGGACCTCAGCGCCAGGGCGTACACCCACGTAAACCTGACAACACGACCAGCTCCAGGCTCAGGTCCAGCTCCAGGATCAGTTCGGGCAAAACAAAAGAGAAAAAAAAAAAAAAATTGTCAGGCAGACAGGCAAACAGGCAGACAGGCAGACAATCAAACAGACCCTCAATACCTGTGTGGGTCCCTGTCTGCCTGCTTGCCACGTCAACACCTGTTCGTCTGCCTGTCTGCCTGTCTGCCTGCCTGTCTGGCTGTCTGCCACGTCAACACCTGCGAGACAGGCAGATAGGCAGATAATAAAACAGATACTCAATACCTGTCACCGTGCCTGTCTGCCTGTCTGCCATGTCCACAACTGTCTACCTGTCTGCCTTTCTGCCTCTGTGTCCGTCTCCCTGTTTCCCACGTCAACATCTGTCTGCGTGCCTGTCTACCTGTCTACCAAGTAACACCTGTCCCTCGGCCTGTCTGCATGTTTGTCCGTCTGTCTGTCTCCCACGTCAACGTCTGCCTGTCAGCTCGTCTGCTTGTCTGCCTGCATGGGTGTTTGTCTGCCTGTCTGTCTGCGTGCCCGCGTGTCTGCCTGTCGTCTTGCCTATCTGACTGTCTGATTACCTGCCACTTTTTTTTTTTTTTTAACCCCTAGGGAGATGCATGATATGGAACAGCATAGGCATCAATCGAATGTTGTGGTGCGGTATGGTGTGGTGGGTAAGGTTCCAAATGATCATGCCTTGAGGGAAGTATTTGGTAGGTTTGTTACATACAACCAAGGACTTTGTTGGACTTAGGATGAATTATTGGATATGTTGAAGAAGAAGGAGGTGGAAGTGGATGCAGTTAAGAGTGCGTTGGCCAACATTGAGATCAACGCAAAGTCGGTGATGGAAAAATTCGTTCAAGAGGAACAAAACGATGAGGTGAGAGATTCCTCTGTGCCCGATACTGCGCGTGTCAAAGAAGAGCCAAAAGTTAACATGGACATTGAGCTACGGATTCGTTCTCGGATGAGGTCAAAGATTCGAGATGATTTGATTGATGAGATTGTTAAGTATAGCACCCAAGTTCATCCCCACGTGCTGGAAGAGTGTGATGGTTTGTGTCGGCGACTTGAAAAGGCGGAATGTGCAGTGAGGAGATTGTTGTCCTATCGTGGTCTGGCATGGGAAGATCCATCTTCTCGAAATGCAGTCTTCAATTTTCGATCAACTGAAAGTTTGGAGGCTCTTCCGAAAAGCGATCTAATTGCGATGTTACAATCTGTTCGAACTGTTGCTTCTGAGCTGCCTCACAGAAATGCAATGTTGGAGGTGCAAAATGCCATGCAGTTTCCTGTTAGCGACAACCAGATGAGGGCAACAGTGGTCAATCTTGGCCAATTGTATAAGGAAGCAAGCGAAGAGTTGATGAATGCTATGTTTTTGGACAAATTTGGTGACCGGTGGGATTACCACTCCAGCTTTTATTGGGCTCAACATCATAATGAGCAGATGTATCAGCTTAGAAAATTGCTTGGTGACGTTGTGCTAGCTCATTCGCCAAAACGATTTATCGAGGAGTTAAGGAATGTGAAGAAGGAGTTGAATGTTCTTGCAAGCATCAATAAAGAACATGAAAAAAGACTCAATGAGACTGTGATTGCATTGGTGGAATCTTTGAGTCGCCAATGTCCTAGATGTCGTCGAACATATTGGGCACTATTAGACTTTGCAAGGATAAATGAACTCTCCGTTGTTATGGGAGCACAAACATTTATCCTGATGGACATAGTCAGGTCAATGAGGACGATGAATTTGAGATGGAAGAAAGGAGGAAGCGACTTCGCGAATTGGCAGAGGAAGATAAACAAAAGTGAAAGAGGAGGGAAGAGAGGAAAGAGCCGAAGGATGTAGGGTCTAGGGATGACAATAGTTGCAAAGGGAGAAATGAGCTATAAATAGAAGAGAAAAAATTGTTGTTTGTTGTTCTAACTTTAAGCGCATCGTTTGATGTGTTGTTAGATAGGTAGATGAGTGGAGGTTCGTGGACAGGATGATGCAGGAGTGGGAGTGGGTAGATTGAGATGGACAACGAGGAGTTGGAGTGGGATGGTGGGAGGAACGCGTGAATTCAGATTTTTTTTATTCCGTTAATGATGATGATACTTGAAAGTCTCTCTTTCTCTCTCTTTCTCTCTTTGTTTCTCTCTTATTTAAGTTGTCTCTCTCTCCGTCTTTCTGTCTTTCTCTCTCTGTCTTATTTAAGTCGTTTCTCTCTCTTTCCTTTTTTTTTTTTTTTTCTTTCGTTTTTTTTTCTTGAGAACTATTAATGGAATGGAAAGAAAATATTGTTGACAAAAAAAAAAAAAATCACCTTGGTTATTTATTGTATGTGATCTCGTGTTGTACGTGTTCATGGTAATGAAGATGATATTAATCCTTAGTTGCTAACATTTTTTTAATTTTGTTTGTGAATATTGTAGGGTTTTGTCTGTCCGTTCTTATACTGTTCTACTTATTCTTAAAAAACAACTAGGTGCGTATCTGTTAAAATATACAGATAAGATAATGTTAAAAATTGGTTGAGATGAGTAAGAAGTTAAAAAAAAGAAAATGTAGTGTTAAATCAACTTAAATGTTATGTGATATTATAATATGAATTTTATGAATAATTAGAAAAAAAAAGTCGAATAGTAGGATTAGAAAACAATAATAAACTCTGTCTGCCTTCCAATGAACGGTATCGAAGGAAAGCAAAGGATGCTCAAGAATAATCAAGGTACGTATGATTTGTCTATACGGGCCGCTGAAAATACTCAAACACTTATGTGAAGCAAATTAACTGTTATTGGGAGAGTTAGATCACACCATGTAATTTGAATGAATATTGGAGAAGGAACCAATCTGATAAGAAGGAATAAAGATGACAATAAACGTAACATTTTTCCCAAGACACCCATGCTATCCCGAATGGCCTCCTCTCAGCTATACCTATTCCAAAAGGTCTTGTTCTCTACCCCTTTCGCTCCTGTTTCATCAAAGTCACCCAAGCAAAAGAGGAGAAGAAAGGTGAGGTCATCAACGATTTATCCGACCTCGATCGCTAGGAATGACTCTTCCTGGATCCATGACCTTCGAGGCTGGCTGGGGGGAGGTGTGGTACGTCGCATAAACCCATTTATAGGGGTGGTGCAAAGTTGTTGCGGTGGAGCCAACGCCTACTTTTGAGATCTGGGCCTCGTGCTCAGGCGAGGAGAATGGGTACTACAGACTACTTCCTAGCGATCGGGACTCGGAAAGGTCGGCGAAGACATCTTAGCTTTTTCAAATCTTTTGTTGACGGATGACTGACTTAGGATACCTTAGGCTGGCCGCAAGTAGGAACCGCCTCGATTATGGTGGATTGAAGTCAAAAGAAGTTCCGATCCCAGTGACAGATTTATCCGAACAGGAAAGTCAGCCCTGCCAGAGAATGACAAAGGGCAAACGTGGATAGACGAGGTACGTATGACTCTATCGCATGGGGCCGTAGAACCTAAGGGGTGTATATGATCATAAATCGAACATAAGAAACAAATGAGGCATACGAAAATAATAGGAGTTGTGTTAATTAACCTCAATAGGAGTTCAAAGAAGTTTCAGTCTTGGTCAAATATTTGCAAGAACATGAAAGTGAACCTATGCATCTATATTTGCACAAATGAATAAATTCCAATGTGAATTAGCATTGATTAACCTCGATAGACACGCTCAAGAAAGAAGAAAAAAACGAACTGACTCCTTTTTTTTTATATCGTCTGTGCTTCTCATTTTGGCTGCGTTCTTTGTGTTGCACTATGTCTTTTTTTTTTTTTTTTTTTACTTTGCATTATATTACTCTTCTTTATATAATTTTATTTATATATATATGTGGATGTTTTGAGGTGTATTTTTTTCGCTCCGACTGCATATATGCATCGTATTCCTCCTATCCACCGTGACGTGCCCATGTCCAAATACGTATGTACATGCCCATTAATTTGCCAGAGGACCAAGACCCGCGTGACACTTCGACCAATAGTAATCTATCCACCATTCCAACCTTCTCTTCACCTGCGGATAGGTCCTTGCATGTTCCGTGGAAGCCTCGCAAACGCCATCGGCCTTTTGAAAGGGTTGTTAATGATCCTTTGTTGTCCTCGCCGATAATATCAGAATGTACTCGGTGTGCTTCCATTGTTCCAGATGAAGTGGGTTTGTCTGTGTTCGAGGGCCCTTCTTCCTCATCCAACCATGGATTGGGATTGCGTACTATAGGTTCGGATGTTACTCCCAGTTGCCCTACGAGTGAGATGAGGATGCCATCACAACACGAACACTGCAAACGTGGACGACCACCTTCCCAAAGTCGTCGAACCCGGAGGTCTTTATTACAAGCGGTAGGTCCTGTAGGTGAGCCAAGTACTCGCAGGAGAGATAAACAACCTGTGGTAAGTCAAGATTTTACTCTTGATTGTTCTAATGAACACCAATGTAGTGATAGGTCTCTATCTTTTCGACAATAAATTTCATCGATGAATGATTTCACAAGCCCTGTGTTTTTCAACAGAATGAGTCGAGGAGATAATAATGTTGGTAGGGATCGGATTAGTTGTCCTAGAAATCTCTCTGTGGCCTTGCAAAGTGAATGTCCACTTGAAATCCGTATGGCTGTTGGAATAAATGCAGATTCCGTTTCGATTGTCGAAAAATCCGTTTTACTCGATAGTTTTCCCTCGCACTCGGCACATGTGCACAATTGTTCATCGTCCACATTGACTGCGCATGTTCCACAAAGATTTGTGGAGAGTGATGTTCATCCTCCGTTGACGGATGTTCCTGCAAATGCATCTTCTGCTGCCACGACGCCGCCGAATTCGCCGAACACGTTGATTAGAAAATTTGTTGGCTTCAATAATCAACAGAAAAGATTATTATTATGGAAACCGATTCATTCAAGGCGCAACAGACGATACCGTATGTTATTGATTTGCCAACTCCGTGCAAATAAAGTAATGCGTCGTTTGGAACTTGAATCGTTGCCGTCGATGGCTCACCATGTGCCTTCGAGCTATGATGCAAGTGCAATAGTTGTTGAAAGTACTGTAGAGGGTGATGAACGAATGGAACAAGTTGATAGAATGAATGTGAATGAACCATGTTCTACGTCGTGTACGATTTCGAAACGAAGGAAAAGTCAGGGAAGACGACCAAAGTATTATGTTAAACGTATGCGTGCATTGAGAGCTGTGCTTAAAAATCGTAGGAGGAAAAAAGATGTGCGTGCTCATAAAAACTTTGTACGTGGTATGAGGCGCAATTTGTTCGCTTTCAATATTCTTCGAGAGATTCGAGCGAGTGCCTCTGCGCAATCGAGGAGCGCATCTTCTCCTGCGAGTCAATCGCAGAATTGTTCTTCCCGGCCGAGGCAGTCGCGAACTCTGTCATTGAGAGCGAGGCAATCGCAAAATCCGCTCATTGGAAATCAAAATTCAGTGAACAATCGCGAAGATAGTGAGTCGGATATTCGCGAAGAAGAAATGAACGATTCGCATGATATTCCGGGTCCTGATCTTAATGCACTCCCATCGGCACCTGTGGCGACAACATATGCGACGGTTGAGAGCACGGTGGCGATTCTAGGGAATGCTAGCACTATTGAAGCGTTCAGCCTTGGTGGTCGAGATCCGTGTAACCATTGTGGTGCTAAATTATGGCGTCATGAAAAGAAATGGACAAAGATGTGTTGTCGAAAAGGTACGAAACATTGTCCTTTATGGGAATCACCTTGCGAAGGTTCCCCGGAGCACGAGATTTTTTCTCTTTGGACGTCTCAAAGTTTGGACGGTCGATTCCTTCGAAAGAATGCAAGGATAATTAATAATAGTTTGTCGCTCGCATCCTCGCGGTTGAAGCAACCGAGCGATGGTATTCAAGGATTCCAAGGCCAGCTTCGGGCTCAAGGTCCAATCTTTCATCGGGTCGGTGCATTGGCTGTGGGGGGAGGGGAATGTCCTCAGTTTGCACAACTGTACTTGCACGATCCTCAACGTTTGGATGATGCGATTGATCGAAGGGTAGGTTTCCTTAACTTACCTGCAAGTCACACTTGATCAAACAAAATGCATATTGAGAAGGTTTCACGAATTGCGACAACGATATAACAATTACGTGAAGGACTTTATGACGGTTGCAGACCTTCCACCGGAAGCGTTGAACGAGAGGAAGTTTGTCATAAACTCGGATATCATGCCTGATGGGGAACATGCAAGGCGTTATAACCGTCCTATGGGTTTACATGAGGTATGTGTTCTGATGCCCGATGAACTACTTCCTCGTGAGCTTGAGATTCGTTTGCGTGCTCCTCTTCCGGGTGAGCGACAGACGGTTGTGGTTCCGGAATGTTCTCGAGCGCACGACTGCTTAAGGTTTGTTTTACTTTTCCCGGAGGGAATTGATAGTTGGTCTGTTCGACGTGCCTCGGAAGCTGGATGGCCGCCAGGACTTAGTGCCAAGGAGTACTATGCTTTTCACCTTCACGAGCATGATGGTGAAAGACCTTGCCTCCTTTATGCAACACGTCTCTTCCACGAGTTTTGTTGCATGGCATATGCTAAAGTTGAGTCCCTCCGCTTAAAATGGGTGAGATTCCACCAGAAAGAATTGCGCTCGGAGTATTATCAGGATTTGAGAGACGCAGTGAATCAAAATCAACATGGTGATGGTATTGGGACAAGAATGGTTTTACCATCAACGTTCACTGGGGGACCCCGATATATAACTGAAAGATATCACGACAGCATGACAATTGTGAGGCGCTTCGGAAAACCGGATTTTTTCATCACTATGACGTGCAACACTAACTGGTCGGAGATCAAACAAGCCCTGTTGCCAGGTCAATGTCCTAATAACATGCCGGATCTTCTGGCGCGAGAATTCAAAGGTTATCTTGCACAACTGAGTGATGAGATAAAGAATAAACGGATGTTTGGTAGGGTGAGTGAAATGTTGTATGTGGTGGAGTTTCAAAAAAAGGGTCTACCACATGCACATATACTGGTTATCCTGCATGCGAATGATAAAATTCGGGACGCGGATGCTGTTGACAATGTGGTGTGTGCCAAGATTCCTCCGGAAGGGGAATTGAGAGAAAGGGTGGCCAAGTTCATGTTGCACGGGATTTGCAGTGCGGAGAAACGCGACGCTTCGTGCACGGAGGACGGAGAATGCACAAAAGGATTTCCGAAAGACTTCATTTCAACAACAACATTCAAAGACGAACAAACGTACCCTTCGTATAGGAGAAGGAAACCGAGTGATGATGGTCTTATGATTGTTCAAAATGGAATCGTTTACGACAATTGGCGTGTAGTCCCGTATAACCCGTACTTGCTAATGCGGTTTAATTACCACATAAATGTTGAATATTGTGCTAACATCAAGTCATGCAAGTACGTGTATAAATACTTGTACAAAGGGTGTGATCGTCCTGTAATTTGTGAGCAAGATAATAATGCACCCCTCGACGAGGTTAAATTGTATCCAGATATGCGTGTTGTAGGTGCATGCGAAGCATGCTGGCGGCTATTTGAGTTCGATGTTGCGGAACAATGACCCGCGGTCGAAAGATTGTCATTGCATCTTGAAAACATGCAAAAAGTGCAATTTGAACCTGACACTGAGCATGACGTTGTTTCGCAAGGGCCCCCGAAAACGAAATTGACCGCATGGATGAAACACGATTCTTTGAATTAGCATGTTCCTAAAGAGGAGCTTCCTCTGTATGCAGAGATTGTTAATACTCATGTGTGGGATAACAAAAATAAGAAGTGGAACCGAAGAAAGCGTGATCTTCAAGGCAGTCCCTTCGAAAAGATATCTCGGTTGCATCACGTGAGGATCACGGAAGGCGAACGATTCTATCTACGCGTGTTGCTAAACCATGAACATTCTCGTGGGGTGCGCTTTTTTGCTGAAATTCGTACAGTGGACGGAGTGGAATACGATTCTTTTCGATCCGTATGTCTTCGATTGGGCATTTTGCAAACAGAGGATGCATACGATCAATGTATAGATACAAACGCTACACATTACATGCCTGAAGAAGTTCGTAAAATATTCGCTATGCTTCTCGCGTTTGGTCTAGTGAACGATCCGGTCCGTTTCTTCGAATGACATTGGGATAAGATGTCTCACGATTTTCAGTATCGCCACGACTGTGAAATCATTCCCTCGAACATTTTGCAATCGTTGGTGTTATTCCATCTTGATCGGATTTTGCAAGAGTTTGAAAAAAGCATTCGTCAATTTTGCCTTCATTATCCGACGCCCGATGGGGAAACAGTTGCTGAGAACATAACCAGACATTACGAGAAAAGAACGGTGTCCTCGATTCTAAATGACGAATTGTCGTATGATCCGATTGAAATGCATCGCAGATATGACTCTAATTTCCGACGTCTTCGTCCACGTCAACGAGTTTTTGTGGAAAGAGTTGTTCGGGCTGTGCAAGAGAAAAGACCGTTGCATGCTTTTGTTGATGCACCTGCTGGAACAGGAAAGACTTTTTGCATTTAAACAATTTTGGCAGGCGTCAGGTCCCGTTCTGGCATTGCATTGGCTGTAGCGTCAAGTGGGATAGCGGTGACTCTTTTGACGGGCGGTCGAACGTTTCACTCATGATTTCGCGCACCTTTGAAACTTGATAACACACGTCCCTTTCTAATTCCGAAACAAAGTGATCCTGCGAAGCTTATCCGCCGTGCGGACTTGATTGTTTGGAACGAGGCCCTGATGAGTAACAAGTTTCACTTAGAAGCTCTTGACATTACGCTTCGGGACCTCTGTAATAACGATGAGCCGTTTGGTGGGAAAGTTTTACTTCTTGCTGGGGATTTTAGACAGGTTTTGCCCGTTGTGAAACACGGATCGCGAGCGCAACAAATTGATGCGTCCATGAAAATGTCCCCTCTGTGGAAACTTTTTGAGGTTCATCAATTGACGGAAAATATGCGAATCTTAAGTTTGGGGAATGATGTAATGGAACAAATGTTTGACCACTTTTTTATGCGAATTGGGAATTGTGACCATCCTCGTGTTGTTGCTAATGAACCTGTTGCGGTCAGACTGCCACGTGAGTTTTGTACGGATAAATCGATTGATGAGTTGATTTCATGAACGTTTGATGATGTGTTGAATCATGTGGGGGATGCGAATTATTTCTTGCCTCGATTAATTCTATGCCCTACTAATGAAAATTGGTGCACCTGTGATGCTTTTGTGAAATTTGTTACCGAAGCAAGGACTTTGCAACGGTACAAGGCTGATTCTGAAGAAGATCGTTAGTGATGATTTGTTGGAAGTTACCATAATGCACACGGGTAAGACAGCACTGATCCTTAAGATTGATTTGACAAGCGATGGTGAGACCACGGGGTTCAAATGGTTTAGAAGGCAATTTCCAGTCCGTCTCGCTTTTGCTGTCACGATTAACAAGTCGCAAGGACAAACTGTATCGCGTGCAGGGGTTTGGCTACGCAAACCAGTTTTTGTGCATGGCCAACTGTACGTTGCTTTGTCTCGTGTTGGTCATCCCAACAACATCCGTGTTGCATTGCCTAATAAGAATTTTTTTACGAAGAATATTGTATATCATGAACTTTTAGGGTGAGTGATGTTTTTTTTTCTTCTGCCGAGTCGTCACATTCCAAAATAATTCCCGTCATATTCTTTCTTTGCAGGCGACTCCCGAATTCCTCATAAGTATGACACTCGTGCTAAGAGGAAAGCAATGGCAACCAGCAATGTCACTGGACAAGATACGAATGTTGGATCAAAAGTTGGAGCCCAACATTCAGACAGGTCCAAGAAAAGTGAAAATAATGAAAGGTCGGTGAATCTTGGAAGTGAATGTGCTCGGGACGATCATCGTGCTATTAGTGATGTTGATCGTGGATGTTCCCAAGTGAATACCCTTGATGGTGCTGAAAAGATGGTTGTGGAAGGGGATGGTGATCATTATTGTGGTGATGGGGATGGTTCGTGTGGAGCTTGGTCGGGTAAACCCTTGAAGCTTACATTTGCTGATGACGAGGATGATGACGTTACGGGTGATTCAAAAGAAGACTACGTTCATTCCACATTCAAGAGACGTGCTGCGAAAACTAATGTTATGATTTCGCCCGATATGCTCGAGGCTACGTTGGCTGATAATCATGTGGCACGACAACCCGTTGTTAATGAAACGGCAACTCAGATTGCAAGAACACTGTGTGAGTTGCCTGCAAATGCACTTGCATTTCTTTCGTTTTGTGCACCGCTTGCTGGACGTGGACGTGTTAATGATTCGTCTTCGCAATCTCAACGCAGTGAACGCGAAAGACATGTTTGCGGCACATCGCGACCAGAAAATCGTCCCTGCGTTGTTGTGCTGCCTGATAATAACGATGCACCCACAATTCGCACTTCGAATCCCCGCGCTTACCTTGCTAGATGGTTTGACGATGCGAAGAAGGTTGACATCCAAAATGTCTTGACTGAGGTTCTTTTTGAGATGTTTGTCAAAAATGCCACAGTTGTAAAAGATGGACGAATATGGAAAAACTTCATGGAATTGAAAAGAAACAAACTCACTAATATGCGGTTAGAACGACGATCTCCTCTTCCTTCAGACCTGTTGAATGTTTCGTATTTGGAGGCTTCTTCCATGTTGCAATCGCTTTTGAATGATGAGTTCATCGCCTTGTCTAATGAGGAGATTGCTAGGATGGCGTTTCATTTGCTGCATTATCCGACAGAAGGGACCATTCCCCAAGCCTTTCACAAATATGCACGTGTAGAGCAGCTTCTCAAAAGGATTTCTCTCGTTGTTGCTTTTTCCACTCCTCATTCTGCTCCGGTCCCTAGAGTTCACCTTCAAGCAGCGTCTCCTCCAAATTTTCAACGTCTTGCGGATTGTGCTTCACCCTCCAGTATGTCAACCGCGATTGTCAGTCCTTCAGTTGCTGTTTCTGCTTTGCTGGCCGCTCCGCCTACTCCGTCTCCTATGAGTTGTGTTCTGCCCGCTCATACGCCATCACGAGACCATTTGCATGTCCATACAGGACCCTTGGAACAACCAAGTTCTTCTGATTTTGACATCGCTGTGTACGACTCTTTTCAATCTATTGGTCCCAAAAAGACACTTGCACACCTGTCATATCTAGACAGTTCTCACAGGGTGCGAGATATTGTGGAAGCAACAGCGTCGTTAAATACGAGCATGAACACTTGGAGATGTGTAGACGCCGCAATTCACCTCGATTACAATCGGCAAAGACAAGGTCGATTCGGAACTTTTCACGAGTATCGTCGCAAAGTGCTGCAACAAGTTTTTGTTCGTGAGGTGCTGCAAGAGTATCATTCCAGTGAAGGAAGTTGATTGGTTTTATGAGAGAGATAGGGAACAGAGAGTTGTTGATTCGGTGGTTGTCCAAGCGTTACGTTAATGGCAAATTTTTTTATGATCAGCTTCGGTTTTGGTTAAGTAATTGCGCTTGCAAGAAAGATACGAAGCGAGACATAAATAAATGGGAGGGAAGAGAGGGAGAGAGAGAGAGAGAGAAAGAGAGAGAGAGAGAGAGAGAGAGAGAGAGAGAGAGAGAGAGAGAGAGAGAGAGAGAAGGAGAGAGAGAGACAAAGAGAGACAACAGAATAATTTTAACTTGACATTATTACATTTTTTTACGTTTAGGTCGATTCCATTACACAATCATTGTGCCTTGATCATACTGCGGCCACTTGCTAACTTTAATGGGTCAATAAATAAATGCTCATATTAAATTTATTCTGTTTTAATACTGATGTTGATTTTTTTTTTTTCTTTGCTGTTTTGTTGATTTCTCTCTCTCTGTCTTTGTATCTCTCCATATCTCTCTCTCTCTCTCTCTCTATGTGTCTCTCTCTCTCTCCTTTTTCCCTCCCTCTCTCTCTCTTTCTCTCTCCCTTTCTCTGTCTGTCTATGCGTGTTCCATTTTTTGAATTTGTTAATAGTGGTGAAATGAAATGAAATTTACAGCTTTGTCTGGACGTAACTTTTTTCTTTTTTTCTTTTGTCTTTTGCGGGCATTGCCCACACCGCCCGCACCGCGGGCGCTTAGCTAGTATATATATATATATATATGGGGGTGTAGGGCTTGGAAACCCCCTTCTTTTTTTTTTTAATCTGACTTTGTTTGTGATTTAAAAAATAATAATAATAATAATAATAATAAAATAAAGAAAAGCAGGAATGTTTTTTTGTCATTTTTTATCATGAGATATATGGTCCCCAAGTCCTGTGCGTCCAAAACCACGTTCAAAGGGGGTTTCGAGTTGAATAGTTCAACTCCCGTTGAACTCAGTTTCAACTCCGCGTTATGCCCCGTTACAACGTGGTTCAACTCGGGCCGCGAATACTTTTTTTATAGGCAAAAAATAAGTAAACAATAAATAAAAAATATGGGGGTGTAGATTTATTTTCTCTCTACATCCGCATATTTTTATTTTTATTTTTTTAGGATTAAATTGATTTGAAAAAATAAAAAACAAAACCAGACTCAAAA
>BFEA01000407.1:819968-830988 GCA_003427395.1 Chara braunii
AAAAAGTGGCCCCTCCCTCGGGCCTGTCACCTCCCGAAACTCAAAGCCTCAGTAGGGTCTTGTGAAAATGGGCCCTCACCATCATGACCATCTGTCAGGGTCGCTGCCCTGACAACAGTCATTTTTGTCAGGGTGTGCCCGCCTGTCACGAGGGCAGTACAATGACAGAATTCGAAAGGAAGAATGTTTCGAAAGTCTGTGGGCAAAGCATGATAGCCACACCACTCTCGAAATCTGAAAAATGAGAATGAACTTTCGGCTAGAACATGGCTGGATGCACCTTCCACATTTTTGTCCTTTTCACATTTGGTGAGTCATGGCAGGATGCACCTTCCACATTTTTGTCCTTTTCACATTTGGTGAGTGGTGTGGCTATGCCCTGTGTGGCCAAGGGGGGTGTTCTTTCGAACAGCGGGCTTTCCATTTTATTTTATTTTATTAATATTTTTTTATATATATAAAAGTAATCTATATATATATGTATATATATATATATATATTTATTTTTATTTTTTTTTGGGGGGGAACAAGGTTCCAATCTATTCGTGGGGAGCAGCACGTGCTGGGAACCGGGCCCAGCATCCCATATAGAAATTTACATAGAAATTTGAAAGTTAGAGATACCAGGGCCGTTACCCAGCTTTGGCTAAGAAAAAATTGGGCTACTTAGCAAATCACTACGACAAACCTCACAAAACCCCCCCATCAATCCTCTTTACCTCACTCCGGCAAGACTTACTGCAGCAGAGCCACCATCTCCGCTGCTGCTGTACCCTATTTCCATACTACCAGCTAGCCCGCTCACTAGTAGGACACTTGATATCCAAACCATCTACTTCTCCCGCAGAGCTCTTTTTTGAGTCCAATTTAAGAAGACCTACCCCTGCCAGCATTGATTGCCCCGAAAATCAGGGGATTAACTGAGCAGGGACGGCCTTTGATGATAGGTCAAAATTAGAAAATATGAAGACATGCAGTGGCTGGTACCCGCCAAGATACTTGGCGCCAATCGCATCCACCCCGACTCCCTCCATCCGAGTCCCATCCGTCCTTCCTAACTCCGTCATCGTAAGGAGTTTCAGAGGACCGCTTCTCAGCAGGGGATGAGCACCATCATCACCCCGAAGTTCCTTGCCCCCACAAGAACTCCAGTCTCCGTCCTCAAAGGGGTAAACAAGCACTACCCAACGCCAATCACGCCAGAGCTCGCCCTCATCAGCCGGTACCCATTGGACAGTCTAAACTACCCAACGCCAATCGCATCTGATAAGAGCTCCCCCTAGCCGGTACCCGTCAAGCGACCCTATTCCGCCCCCTCTACTTCCTCCTCTTCTACCTCACTCACTCCCCTCTAAGGCTCTAATCACTCTCACTAATCATACCCCTCTCCCCACCTTTCTCAACTTTCTCCTTCTCTCCGTCTCATTTCACTCCTCAACCCCTTTTTCCCCCCCCGTCTTCCACCGCCTCTTTCCCATCCTCTTTCTACTTTTCCCACCCCACCTTTTCTTCCACCACTCTTCCTCTCCCAATTCCGGTCCCCCACATACTTTATCACTTTCCTTTCTTCCCTTTCTCTACGGTAACTTACTTCTTCTCTACTTCTCTTCTCTCTTCCCATCTCTTCTTTCCCTTCCCTCTTCATCTTCTCCTCTCCCACCATCCACTATTTTACTTTATTTTATTCATTTACTTTCTTTTCTTTTCATCCTCTTTTCTCTTTGCTTTTTGATCTCTCTCCACCATCCCCTTTCCTTCTTTCCCCCTTGCTCTTCGTTGGTGTAGTTAGTTCATTTCTTATTCTCTTTCATATGCTATCTCTTTCCTTGCGTATCTTGGTGTACATAGCATTGCTCTTCTCTCTTTTTCTCGACATTGGACTCTTGCTCCTCTACGGACTCCGAGGCAAAGGGCTGCCGAAAATTTTTGACCCGTCTGTAGATTTTTCCACTCTTTTACTTAGTTTCTTGGTTTTTATTTGGTTCTGATTTTTCTGTGGCACATTAATTATCTGCTCTTGGACGGAGGCGAAGTGCTGCCGAAAATTTCCTAGCACTTTAATCTTTCTTCCCTCTCCCATCACCCCTTCTCCCCACTTCCTCTTCCTGTTCGGGCACCCTGGACTTGAACCACCCCTCCCCCTTTGACGGCACCCGCGCTCGACTCGCCAGAGCCGCCCGTCGTTTTCTACCGCAGACCGCTCACGCGGACCTCCTCCAACCCCCTCCAGTCCGGCCTGTCACCTCCCCATGGTCGACGACGTGTCCCAGGCCGCCAACGCGGCGACGACCTCGGCACCGGGCTCCACACCCGTGTCGGCGGACGGAGCCCCAGCGGGATCTGCACAGTCTCCTCACCTCCGTCCTCGCACACATCCAGGCGCAACTGGCGACCCTTGCGCCCTTACAGGCGCAAGTGGCGACTCTTGCCACTGGCATGCGGCAACTCCAGGACGCTGCCCGTCCTTCCTCTCCTAACCCTCTCTCTTCTCCTGGCTCCAAATCTGGGTCCCCAGTCCACCGACGTGGTGACAAGGACAGAGCTTCCTTCCCCGCTGCCCCCGAACCGACCATCTTGGTGACCGTCCACGCTTCTAGCGAGACGGCCGCCACGGGTCAAGCCTCTCCTCACTCTACGAGCGCACCCGCCCAGACTCCGGTCACTACGGCCACATGACCACAACCCTCTGTCGCAGTCTTAGCTCTTACGGGCACCCCGCTTCTCCCTCCCCTTCACACGACCGCAACGCCATCAGGCTCTCCCCCTTGTGGGATGCCTCACGCCGCTCGTGCATCTACTTCCCCCCCTCCTCCTCCTACCACTCCTCGCTCGACCTACATCTGACATCTTGAGACCGAGCTTGTCCAGACCCAGGCTGACCTAGCCCTCTTACGCCTTCAACCACCCCTACACTCACAAGTGGCCGCGCCTTCGGGCGCACTTCCTTCTTCCTCTACTTTTTCATCCATGCAGGCTTGCTTCCCTCACTCTGCACCCCTTCCTCCCCGATCCTATATCCTTCCTACTCCATCGGTTGCTGCGACCTCTTCCATCCACGCAGACTCGCTTCCATCGCCCTGCACCCCCTCCTCCGGCAGCTCCCTCATAGTCTGCCGTTGTTCCCCCTGCTGCCCCATTATGCACCCCGGGCGTACAGTCAGTTGGGCCCCCTTCTCCAGGACCTATGCCGACTTACTCGATCGTAGCGCAGGTCTCTGCTCCTCGATCTCCTCGCTGCCATAACGTGGCGCGCCACTCGCCCACTTGACGAACATTTCCCAGTATGACGGTACAGGGATACACGTGTCCTGGTGGCTGCAGTATGTCACCCGCACACTCCAACTCATGGTCGTCCTATATGACCAGTGGGTGGCACACCTCTCCACGCGCCTGCATGCGGATCCTTCCGCAGCCCGGGATTATTTCTACACTTACTCCCTTCATGAGGGCCGTACCCCGACCTTCGTGGATTTCCAAGCGTTCCTCGAGGATCGCTTCTGAGCCCGACACGACGTGACCTACGCCTTTGAGCGCGTCGTCAGTACACGCTGGTCCGACTCGGGTGGCCCTGCCGGCCTGGACAACCACATCCAGGTCTTTGAGGACGTCCGCCTCATTTGCGATGTGGCGTTCCTCCCCGAGGCTGCCAGCATTGATCGCTTCTTGGCCAGCCTTCCCCTTGAGTACCACTCCGGTATGACTTCACATCCACCCCGTAGGCCTACGAGGCCGCCCGGGCCCATCGGCGATGCGTCTTCAACCCGCTTCCCCCTCCCAGCCTCAGCGTACTGGTTATACTCCCTCCTTCTCTCATGGCATCTCCCAACGTCGTTCCCCTTTCCAGGGTCGTCCCCGTCGTTCCACGCAGCAGGTCCGTCACTTCTCACGCTGCTTCAGCGCGCTCGAGTATGGCGAGAAGGACAATGTTGCCCCGTTGTCGCCTTAGGGTGATCATAGCGACGACCTCAATCTCTGCGTGGTTGTCCACTATCAATTGGAGGACTCAACCCTTCCTATAGCCGAGCGCCTCCAGCTTGCCCTTTCCACCCACTCTCAGGCACGCAACCGCTCTGATCACGTTGGCGCGTCGCCCTTAAGGTCCCCCAGCAAGACCTCCCTCAAGGCTTCGTCCCTCCTCGCGGTGTCCTTTCCGCTGAGAAGCGCACGACCATTTTGGGTCAGCCTGGGTAATTGTGTTGCCGCTAAGATGGTCATAACTCCTCCCGGTGCCCTTACACCGCCGCCCTAGACCGCCACTACGCTGAGCTTTCTCGTCAGCGTCGTGCCCAATCCCCCCTCAGCGCCTCGCATCCCTGCGGCGCCTCGGAATCCTAGCCACGGTCCTCAGTAGTCGGCTTCCTGACATCTACGTCGTGGTTTGCCCCTCTCGCTACTGGAGTTGAGGTCTTGCAGGACCCGACGGAGTGGACGCAAGCCTCTGCCGCAGTACCGTCTGCACCTCCGTAAACCACCACCTCCCTTCCTACCTCTCCGCGATTACCGACGCGTCGAGCTATTCGCTCAGCCCGTTGCAGCGAGCAGCTTGCGAATTGCGAGGACGTTGTGCACTTGACTTGAGCACGCTCCAGGCTCGCCAGGAGCGACTCACCCTCGCATTGTGTCGCCTTCTCGCCATCCTCTCTGACCCTGATCGCACCCTCCCGATCATTCCAGTACGACTTGGGACCTCCACGAGGGTGTACTTAGCGTTGTGGGATTCCGGTTCTCAGGCGACTTCATTCACCCATGCCTGGTGAAAGAAGCACGCTTATCCACGACAGGGTCTCCGACTCCCATCTCTGTCACCCTAGGAGATGACAAGGCTCGGTGCTTCTTCGATCAGACGGTCACCGAGCTCACTTTCTTCCTCACTCTCAAGCCGACTGATCATTCCCCGGCATCTCATCGCCACCGCTCCTCTGCACATTTCGATGTGATGGAGAAGGGGTACGGTTTCATTCTTGGTACTCCGTGGTCTCGTCGGTTCTTAAGCACCGAGACCGATTGGGCGGCCAACACTATCGTTCTCAGAACGAAGTGTTGATAGACGTATCGCGTACCTTTTATAGGTACCACTGCGACATCACGCCCCAATCCTCCTGCCTCAGAGTCTTCCGTGCCCATACCATCTCCTACTATCACTGTCACCTCGCCTCGGCAGTCCGCTCACTTCATCCGAGAGGACGACGTCACCTTCTTTACGGTGAACGTTACGGATCTCTTGCACTATGATCCACCCTGTACCAACGCCAAACTCATCTCTCTGAAGCCAGATCCTCCTTCTATCTTCGTGGCTCCGATCTCTATTTCCCACCCTCTGTTGTCTGTCGAGTCCACTTTGTCGTTGCACGCCGAATCGCCGATTGGGACGTTGAGGAACTCGCACCCTATACGACCGACCTGGAGCCCGCAATTCGTGACCATATTCGAGAGTACCACGACGTTTTCCCATCATAGTTCTCATACGCAGGTATCCCATTGATGCGCGACGTCGAGCACTCTATCCAACTTGTGCCTAACTATCGTGTTCACCACAGACACTCTACAGACTTTCGATCCCCAAGGCCACCGAACTCAAGCGTCAACTTAATAGCTTTTGAAACTGGGTTTCATCAAACCTAGCAACTCCCTGTGGGGTGCACCCGTCCTCTTTGCTCGCAAAGCAGATGAAACTCTCTGTCTCTGCATCAATTATCGCGGTTTCAACCGCTACACTGTTAAGAACAGCTACCCTATGCCTCGTTCCAACGAGTAGTTCGACTGCCTAGCAGGCAACCGCTTTTTTACGAAGATTGATGTTCGTAACGGTTACCATCAGATCGGCGTCGCTGCAGCTGACCAACCGAAGACGGCGCTCCGATTGCACTTTGACCACTATGAGTTTACAATAATGCCATATGGCCTCACAACCGCACCCGCTACCTTCCAGATGAAGATGAACAACATTTTCAAGGACATCCTGGAGCAGTACGTTCTTGTCTACCTCGACGATATCCCGATCTACAATCGTACCCTTGAGGAGCATCTCAAACACCTCCATGACGTCCTGGCCTCTTGCGCGGACATGGCTTCTACACCAAGTTGAGCAAGTGCCACTTTGCCCAACGCAAAGTGGATTTCTTAGGACACTACGTGACCGACCAGGATCTCTGCATGGACGACTCGAAGGTCACTGCTATCGCGGACTGGCCTAGCCCCAAGTCCGTCAAGCAGCTTCACAATTGTTTTGGACTTACGAGTTATTATAGTAATTCATCAGAGCTTACGCCTCCTACTCGCATGTCCTAACCTCTACTCTCCTTCGGAAGAACCAACTATGGGTTTCGACACCCCTCCACGAGAACGCCTTCCGCGCCCTCAAGAAGGTGGTGACATGTGCACCGGTTATTCACCTACCCGATTTTGATTGCCCTTTTATCCTTACCACCGATGCGTCAGACTTTGTTGTAGGAGCAGTGCTTTCTCTTGATTCCCCTCCTCTTCTGATTCCCCTCATCCTCACATCCCTCACTTCCCACCTCCTACGCCTACCACTGTTTCCCGCCTGACGCTTACTCGTCCAGCTACATACGAGTCTTTTATTGACTATTCTCCTACCATCGTCGAGGATGACACTGTCGAGTCTCGCTCAGGTGATTGTCCGATAGCCTTCTACTCCCGTCAACTCCTGCCCGTAGAGATAAACTACACTGTTGATGAACGTGTGGTTCTCGCAGTAGTTTATGCCACTTGGCTCTGGCGTCACTACCTGCACGGGGCACCATTCACAGTGCGCACGGACAACTCTGTTATCCAAGTTTTTCTTACAAAGTCGAAGCTCACTCCTCGACAGGCTCACTAGTGGCGCGATCTATCCTATTTTAGTTTCATCACGAAGCACATCAAGGGTGAGACCAATCAGGTCGCAGATGCCTTATCCCGGTGCCTTGACCATGATCTGGACCAGATCCGTCTCGATGCCATCTCGGTCATCACCGTCCACCTCTCGGTGACTGACGAGTCTCGCACTCAGTACTGCTACTCCCCCGACTATCACGAAATCCATGCGACCCTTAAGAGTGCCAAAACCGTCTTGAACTACTCTCTTGGGGACAACGATCTTGTGTACTGGCACGGTTCACAGGGCATCAGAGAGCCCCGCATTTGCGTTCCCTCCACTGGACAGCTACGTGTCTGGGCAGTTGTAGAGTTCCATGACCAGGCAGTTGCCAGTCATATGGGCTTCCACAAGACGTTGGCTCATGTAAGCCGCCTGTACGTCTGGCCGAAGCGCAAGGACATTGTGAAGGACAACGTCAGAAAGTGTCTCAACTGTCAGGAGGTGAACAGTGCGAACCACCTGCCTTATGGTTTGCTCCAACTTCTTCCTATCCCTGAGGGTCGTTGGCAGTCCATCTCGATGGACTTTATCGGTCCTCTTCTTCCTACCCCCCGCAGTCTTGATGTTATCCTCGTCGTCGTCGACCGCTTCACGAAGCTCGCACGCTTTGTTCCGTGCCACTATGTCATCAGTATACGTGAGGTCGCCGACATGATCGTGTTTAACCAAGTCGTGCATGACCACAACTTACCTATGAGCGTCATATCTGACCGTGACCCGTGCTTTACTAACTGATTCTGGCGACTACTCCACGAGGTGTACGACACCCAGCTCTGCTTCTCCTCGTCTTACCATCCCAGACTAATGGTTAGACCGAGGTCACGAACAGGACTTTCAGAGATATTCTCCAAAAGATTGTTTGTGACAATCAGCAGTGGGATCTTCATCTTGTCCACGTGGAGATAGCCTACAACCATGTCGTCCCACCAGCCACGAGGATGTCGCCTTACTACAACGACCTCGGTTATCACCCTCATGTTTCTGCGGACTTCCTTCCACCGTCACACATGCACGTCAACACGAGTTGTCCTGCGCTGGATGATTGGGTTGAACACATGACGTCGATCATGCAGACCGGGCACGAGAACATTGCCACTTCCCAGACTCGCATGGCCGCACGTGCGAACCGATCGTGTATGGATCATCCATTCAAAGTCGGTGATGATTTGTTTGTCGACGTCTGTCACTTACAACTTAAAGCGGACACACTTCGCAAGTTCTGACATCGCTTTTTTGGCCCATGCCGCATTCTCCAGGTCGGTTCTGATATGACACCTAGTCCAGTCAGCTACCGTGTGAAGTTGTCCGACTACCTACGCCATGCTCGTGTGCACAATGTCTACGGTAACCACGTCTCGTTACTGCGTCCCTATCGCAGACAGCTCGAGCCCTTCGCTGGACGACCATACAAGCGCTCTCCACCCATCGTGGTGGACGGCCACGAGGAGTTCCTCGTTTCGGACATCATTGGTCGCCGAGTCACCGACGACAACCCTCCTCACGTCGAGTATCTCGTACGTTGGAAGAGTTACCCTGATGAGGAGGCTACTTGGCAGACCGTCGAGCACTTGCAGCACGCTCACATGTTGGTGTGTGCCTATGACTGTGCTCGTCGTGCTGGGTTGACTGCTCCTCCTCAGCCCACCGACCCTCTTCCTTATCCCTCGGCTAAGGAGAACGTTGAAGTCGAGCCTGCTCTATCTGAGGCAGACCTTCAGCAGCAGGCAGTTGATTCTGAGCGTCCACTGTGCACTCATCGGCGTCCTGTTCGATACGACGATTGACTCTGACTTATCTTCCTACGTCTTTGACTTCTCAGTACTCCATCCAGTGGCACATCAGTTTTGCTACTTCAGCTCCTCAATGTTGCGGCTCTTCCTCGACGACATTCCGGACTTCTCATCATGGACATCATTAGCAGCTCCATAGACTTCGTCACGATCAACCCTGCCTACTTCAGACATTGTCACTCTTTTACCACTTTACCCTGTATAGTACCCTTGCTGTGTCGCCTGATGGTCTCCCTTAGTTGGGTTCCCTTGAGTTGGGCTCTCCCTTGGTATATGCATAGGCCTCAGGCTCGTAGTCTTGCCCTGGCTTCCCGACTTACGGATCTAGCTCCGACTTCCCTCACTTACGGAGTCATTTGCATGATTCCCTTACCCATCACTTTTTCTACCCTCTGTCGGCCCTCACGCCCTAGTTAGGCAGCCTTGCATGCTTCATATAGGTGCACCCAGTATACCAGGCTCCCTTATTCCCTTGCATGGTCGACCCTACATAGCGGTCACCCCTTTAGTCAAGCATTACCCGCCTTGATGGCCTATCTGTGAGGGTCATTGGTTATGTTCACTCCCACTTCCTTACCCTCATTGAGCCTGATGACATGTGTCTCCCTATCGTTATGTGTGGATGCCCTTAGGAGTTTATCGACCCGTAGGCTCCATTTGCCACCCTCGGAGATCATCCCACCCTATGATTTTGCGACACTGTGACACCCTTCCTGTGACATATGGTTCTTTTGTTATTGTTTTGTTGCTCTCAGACGGAGGCTTGTGCCTCTTGACACATTTCTAGGATTTAGTTGTTTTTGCTTTGGTTGTTCTTAGGACTTGTACACTAGCCAGTTGTTTCCAGGCTGAGGTTACTGCCTCCAACATTCTAGGATTTAGTTGTCATTACTTTCTGCTTTCCTATGACATGTATACTAGTTAGTTACTTTTTGCTTTCACTTGGGCTGTTAGCTAGGACATTGCTGCTTTTGCGACATTTTATAATCTAGGTTGCATCGCATGGACTCAGCATGGAGCTTGCTTCGCGACTACTCGGGTTTTCTTTTTCTTTGGTAGAGTTCCGCCTCTTGGCGGAAGCGTGCTTGTATCGAGGCGATCCATAACAGGCCGAGGATCGTGTAGCGGACCTCTGGTTGGCCTGTGAGACCAGCCTCTTGGCCTGTTGTGACAAACCTATGTTGTATTCAGGGTAGTCTAGTGTCGGTACCTTTGTTGGTACCAAGTCATTGAGTTGATCCCCTTGGATTGGATTAGGATCCTCAGAAAAGGACTAAAGTTTGAAGATGGAGATTGGGTGGCTATATTAAATCAAGCTGCTTTGATTGGAAATATATTACAAATCAATCCCTGAGGTGAAATCTGGTTGGCCCTATAAAGGTTAGCACATGGTTATACAATAGAACCTAATCCTAAGGAGGAGACTAAATGGGTTGATGGGGAGCAAGTTTTTAGGATCAGAATCAGGAAGCATAACGACAAATGACTGGTTTTTAAACCTAGTATACCTATCCAATGCTTGGCACTGGATCCCGATAGTTGGGTTTGGACTTCGCCAGAAAGAAGAGGTCGCATATATAAAAGAATGCTTCATACCTTGTCAAATCAACATATAGGATGCTGAGACCTAACATAAATATAAAAGACAGGGTAGAGGACAAATGAATGCAGCAATTAAATTTAAGCAAAGAAGTCCTCAAGCCAATTAAATGGTTCCGAAACATGAAATCTAAACCTACCAAAGTAGCCTCCTTACAATGACAAATTGAACACCGATGTCTGCCTACCAATGATTGATTGATTAGTAGAACAACACTTGAGCAAAAGGGGACAACTCTCCCCTGGTGAAACAATTGAACATATCTTCCTACAATGCCCAGGGGCTATTTGGTTGTGGAGATGTTGGGATAGGATTTGGGATACACTGGGAACCAGTTGCCAAAGGCTCTGGGATTGGAAGGTCATTCTGCTGGAATTTTGGGTACCATAACCGTATGATGAGTTAACACATAAGTGACATAACCTATTCACGATTGGAAGAAGAGGGGTACTCTGGGCCATATTGAGGAGAAGATGTACCTATGAGATGGAAGGGGCAAGGTTGGATGGTCCTGAATTCACAGACTTAATCAAACAACAAATTCAAACAGTGATTAGGACACAGTGGGATAATGTCAAGGATAAAATTCAGCACTTACACTCAGATAGTGAAATCCTCAATTATATTAAAAAATTCAGCCGCAATTGGCCAAGTCAAAAGGAAAGAGAGTGCGAGCGAGGAGGCTAAAGGTGTAAGTAATACATACTACCTGAAGTTTGAGGAATGGACGGTGGTAAATCCAAGTATCCC
>BFEA01000407.1:906443-919667 GCA_003427395.1 Chara braunii
ACAGTCTGATAACTACACAACTTCTGTTATTTTTGATACACAATTGTACAAACATTTGTAATGCTCATCTTTGTGCGATTGAGTGGTGTGTGCGGTTGACTCTGTAATGGTAACATGACACGACAATGTGTTTTGTGAAGCTGTGGTGAAACTTGTTTGTTGCAGGGCAGGGTGACGTGGACTGAGGCTCCCCACGCCAAATCGCCTTATATAGAATGGGACACAACAATCTTAGGGGCACAAAAAAGGAAGGTTGGCTACTGCGTGCCAAAATGTGATGGACCCTGCCGTGTTGGACAATTTGCAGCCCGCAGTAGTCAACCTTGTTTGTACGAGGGCAGCCCAGCATTTAATCGACGGTCTCCTACGTCTGCTCCGTACACGTGAGAGAATAAGTCCAAAAATCTTGTCAACCTGTGGTGAAAACTGTTTGTTGCAGGGCAGGGTGACGTGGACTTCGGCTCCCCACACACAGCAATCTTAGGGGCACAGAAAAGGAAGGTTGGCTACTGCGTGCCAAATTGTGTCGGACACCGCCGTGTTGGACAATTTTCGGCCTGCAGTAGTCAACCTTGTTTGTACGAGGACAGCCCAGCATTTAATCGAAATGTGTTCGTCGGATACCGAAAGTCAACCTTGTTTGTATGAGGCCCGAAATGTGTTCGTCGGCAGCCTACAGCATCTCTTTCTCTCTCTTGGACTCTGTTTCTCTCTCTCTCTTTCTCTCTCTCTCTCTCTCTCTCTCTCTCTCTCTCTCTCTCTCTCTCTCTCTCTCTCTCTCTCTCTCTCTCTCTCTCTGATCATCAGTCTCTGATCCCTCAATTCCATCAGTCATTGCAATCATCACGTGCCCGGTCGGCGCGCGCAAACCCAACGCTCGCCCATGTGATCTTCGTACTCCAAAACGTGCTCAGTCCTTAAACGAGGAAAACACAGGTACAACCCACCCCCCGATAACACAAATGACCCGTAAGCGAAACTGCTATTGCACACGGTCCAATACCCTGTTTCAACACGGTCCAAAACATTTCAACACATTCCAACACACTTTCAACACGTTTCAACACATTTCAACTAGGTTTCAACAACATTTCAACAACTCTTCAACAAGATTTCAACAAGCTACCAACAATGGATCAACAGTTGGACCAACTGTCTGTCAACAGTTGATCCAACAGTTGAACACACAAGTTTCAGTGTCCCTAATATACGATCAGTGTTGATTTTCTTCAGTTTGTGTTGAACACATGCCCTCCCTCCCGGCCAACGATTTATAAACAGTTGAAATGTGGTGTCAACATAGGTTCAACGTGACAAAAAAATTGCCACATTTTTTCTGTTGTCCCCCCCCCCCCCCCCCCTTTCTCCCATCTTCATTCCCGCCCTTCAACTGTCCCTCCACTCAACCCCTCACCCTTCAGGGCGCGCGGCGGTTCAAGATGGTGAGCAACAACATTAAGCCTTGCCATCAGCGTGCCCACAAGAGACTAACTTCTATGCTCTTGTATAGAGGGATAGTCAGACAGCACGCTCAGGGCCGCCTAATGGGGGAAAAGGATAATGCCCCCAAAGATGGTCAAACCCCGGATCAGATGCACGTTGACACAGGAAAAAATCCGGCAGAAGACAAGGAAATAACATCAACCACCGAGGCTCAACCGAGCTCATCCTCTCAGGGCTCGACTGTCAGGACCTGGGTAGAGAAGGTCCAAGAGCGGCTTGCCCTCGCAGTCAAGCGTAGGAAGGAGGGTCTGGGCGAGGAGGGGGGGGAGGAATGGAAGATCCCCGTAGGGAACCTGACAACAGCAGGCGCCTTCTTCCTCTCCCGCCTTCTGGCCACCCCAGAAAACAGAATCGTACAGTAGGGGGGCAAGTCGTCCATTGTTATACTCCTCATGCAAGTAACTGGGCCTTCCATGATGACACAGCCTTCAAGTCTACAAACGACAAGGTCGGGTGGATCAGAGAACGCTTAGCGGCATTCAAAGGATCTCCAACGAATGCACACGAACTGTTCCTCATCCAGCCAGCCTTGTCGTCTGTCATCACCATCCTCTGCGTCTCAGAGGCCGACAAAAGAACAATGGATGGTTGGAGATCTCTTCGGTGTGATAGGTCAGAGGTTCGTATCTACCCCTGGGCCCCCCGAAGCCACAACGCCTAGAGGAACGCAGGGAGCAGATGATGAGAGAACACTTCTGGGTAGAATTTCGGCACATACCGATTGAGATCCAGATGGCCTTTGCTCAGGACATTGCTGAGAAATATGACATCATTGATTTCATTGACCCGCTCCCCCCTCATGTGGCCCGGAGGGATGACTACTTAATAATGGCCATCAACCTTGCCGATGAGCACATCTTTTCAATTGATGACGTGATTCCCTTCTGTGTGGGGGGTAAACTATACCGTATCCACACTGCCCATAAACACAGGCCCTGGTGTTTCAAATATCAGGCCTATGGGCACCTATACATAGACACAGCCTGTGCTCGACACCCCTCGCGCATAGTGAAACCCACCGGACGTCTGAAAAAGGATCCTTTTGATGAAACTAGGTGGCGGACGGTTGACCCCGGCCATGAGGGGTGGGTGTACATCGACAAACCAGGTGGAAAGGAAGGGGAAGTAGTTGGCTGGTCATGGGAAGGGCAGGGAGACCCATGGCCGGGTTCCCAACCGCCTTCTACATGGACTCCCCCCAGATCCCTGGAGACACACCTACAGTCTCCCCCCAAGCTGAAAAAACAACAGGGCTCCTAGGTGGCAGTTGGCAGTAAGAAGAAGGAGCCCTCACAGAAGGAATTGGCAAAAATAGAAAAAGCAGCCAGGAATCAGGGAAATCGGGGGAACCGCTTTGACTGCCTTAAAGATGCGTCGGTGTCGATCCAGGAAGCTCAGGAAACCCAGAAGGAACCCCACGTGGGAGGGGACCAGCCAACAGGGGCAGGACATGAATCGATAGCTCAGTTGAACCTGGTAGTAGGAGAGAAAGAGATAAGTAGCCAGAGACAGACATCGACAGCCCAGTCAAACCTGGCAGCTGGAGAAAAGGAGACAAGTAGCCAGGAACACCAGAAACAGGATCCTCAGGCCACTTCAATATCAGCGGAACACAGAGCAATATCGGGGGAAGAAGGAGGGGACGTGGTCCACAGAAACCAGCATGGAACGCGGTTCAAATAGCAGGCAAGGACCCGGTCACCACACCTGCCGGAACCACACCCCACATAAGCACAGCCGCCGCAACTGCAATCCCCCGGCCCCAGCCAGCGGGGCAGTGCCAACACCTGGCACAAGACTCGCAGGACTCGCAGCAGCCCCCGCACCCCACACGGCCTGATCAGCTGGCCCCTGACTTCTGCTCGGAGGCCTTCGGGGCTCAACAGATGGACGTCGACMCCCCCCCCCCCCCGCCCGACGTAGAAATGGAGGAGTCCTCCAAAGACCCGACTGACCCGGACGCCCCCCCACAGGAAATGAGTCAGGACCAGAAGGTCCAGGTGGTGGCGGACTGGATTCTTAAACATTTGCAAGTAGATTGCCCACATGAGGGGGAAGAATATAGGGACAAATCTTACGTCGAGTTGGTGGCGCTCCTTAATAATAGCCCGTCCATAAGGAACGCGCTCACCTCCGCCCCCCCCCCCCCACTTAACATGGGCAGAAGCATTTCAACGTATACTAGCCGTCGCTCGGGGATGATTCCGTCCACCTCCAGCGGCAGAACCATCTGATCGGCACCCCCCGGGGCACGAGCCCTTAGGTTCAGTCCCGAATAACGCAAGAGAAACAACTGAGGAGGGGATGACCTCACGAAGACTCAAAGTTAGACAGCTCATAGAACAGGGCCTCTTTGAGCTACCTCTTTCCAAACCGCATGGGGTGGTGACAATCCCTCTCAGGAAAACGGATGGGAAATGGGAACTGGGCCTCTCCCCAGTCGGAGAGTACGGGGGCGTGACGTTGCATGGCTGGGACTTCTCGCTCCACGAAGAGGACCGCATGGAAAGAGGCAGAGTGTTCACTGGCCAAATGTCGGCCTTCATCCCCAAACACTACGCTCCGGGCGCAAGGGCAGGGTTGAGGTTTGAAGCCTCCGGCGAAGAAATAGCTCGAAACGACCTGTACCTGCTCTTTGAACCCAATAAATCTTCTAACTTGGGCTGGTTTAGCCACAACGCCTTGCTGGATCTGCAATGCGCAAAAATCAAAGCCAACGACTTCTGGTCCGAGGATGACGTATGTCGATGCYTATGCCGAATTGTACGAAAAAAAGTKTTGCACCTAGACAGATGGGACCTCAAGCATTGRCACCCGCTATAACCCACTATAACKCACCTCGACGAAYGAGACCTTAAGCTAGGGMATCTGCTTAAAAGGAAACGATCCAAGGATCCAAAGAGGAAAAKAAGTAATGGATGACCTAGAGACACTATACTGTAAGAACCTTGCGTGGCRAAAATGTGTCGAGTCASCCGACCTTGATCTGCGCTCCATYAACGTAAATGGCCTGGCATCAAGCAAATCCGAAAAGCGYCAAGCCATTTGGGATCAACTTAAAGGAGTTGGAGGAAGGCGATGGCCAGATGTRATTTGCATACAAGAAACCCATCTGCAAGACAACCCAGAACATAACAGAGCGCACAAGCAAATTTGGCCCCACAYTGCCATAAGAGCTCATGCCCCRAAACYTGGCTCAGCAGGGGTGGCAATCTGGGTTCCCCCAGAYTCTAGATTTCAACYAGTCCACTGGGTGGTGGAYGAMGAAGAGGGACGYTGGGCCTCGGTCCTGGGCATGCTAGAGCTAGAATTACTTTGTATTCTCTGCATCTACTCCCCCAACACAGTAGGGGAAAGGAGGGAGTTCTTGGGGAGGCTYGRCATGCAAGTCCCGRATGRCATTCSWCTAGTCATAGCAGGAGATTTCAATGCCACTCCCGACARAGGGCTGGACAGATGGAATYCTCAGGAATCACCTCCCTTTGCGGCGGYAGAGGATGAACAAATGATAACTGACCTCTGTGAGTCACTTTCGGTCTTCGATACCTTCCGCYGCCTGCACCCCCAAGCACGAGTCTTTACGTGCATACGTGACAGCGACCCGGCACRCTTATCCAAATCCWGAATTGWCCTTATCCTACTATCCAACGATCTGGAAGGGGCTTTGCGATGGGCACTGATCCTGCCGCGAAGCCCGCATCCGGGGTTGGACCATAAGACATGCRGTATAGTACTAACTATGAGGAAAAGRCCCGATCAAGGACCTGGATTCTRCAAACTAAATACCTCCCTRCTTACCGACACATCCTTCTCACAAATGATCCAGCAYGAATGGAACTTTTGGCGCCAACAGAAACACCWTTTTKATTCTCGTYTGGTRTGGTTCAACAATGGGCTAATCTTCCTAGCAAAAAAGTGTAAGGAATTTTCCAAAACCAAGGCAGCGCTACGACAATACCAAGAAATGACTACTCACAACGAACTAATAGCCCTGGAACAGCAGGTARAGTCACAACATCTTACTCTCCCCACCCAAGAGCCGCATCACCTCATCACAGCTATCCAAAATAAGAAAGACCAGCWCCTGCAATTCGCATCCCACCGATGGCAAGGGATTAGAATCCGAGGGAAAATGGCTAAACTTTCACACGAAGCATCGATGGACACCCAATTTTTCGCAATGACCACCGCTAGAGCTAGACGGACGGCTATCGAGGCTTTTGTTGATCCGGAGGACAACGACATCATCGCCACCGACACAACGCACTGTATGTTGATCACCAGAAAATTCTTAAGGAACTGTATACTTCCCAAATCCCATCCCCACAGGAGGAAACCAGAATTACGAAAATATAGGAATTCCTCTCCCCAATGGACCGCTTTATATCCCCTCAACAGTGGGACAAACTGGAGATACCACTCACAAAGGACGAGGTATGGACAACCCTCCTCCAAATGAAGGAAGAAAAAACCCCCGGCGTAGATGGTTTCCCCAAAGAGTTATGGGAAGCCACATGGACAGACATGAGTATCGACCTGTGGGAGTATTATCAAGACGTACGGGAGACGGGGGAAATGGGGGAGATCGTAGGCAAAGGGGTGTTGACTCTCCTGTACAAAAAAGGAGATAAAATAAATATCAGAAACTACAGGCCTATTACTCTACTCACTGTAGTCTACAAAATGCTTGCCAAAGCACTAGCTAACCGGATGGCAACAGTTTTGGAAGAGGTCATACACCCRKCCCAAACAGGGTTCATGTCCAGCAGGAACATACAKGAAAACATCTTACTAGTAAATGACGTGGTCCAACTGGCACAACGGAACCGGGCAAATGCARCTATCATTTTCATTGATTTTGAAAAAGCGTATGACCACGTGGATTGGGATTTTCTGGACAAATGTCTGGAGAAAATGAACTTCGGGCCAACGTTTCGGCGCTGGGTTAAGATCCTTCACCAAAATGCTACTACCTGTGTCCAGGTCAATGGGTCAGTGACACCGCCCTTTGAGCTCCAGCGATCAGTGCGGCAAGCGGACCCGATTGCCCCATACCTCTTCATAGTAATAATGGAAGCACTATCTGCCAACTTGCAACAAAATAAAGACCTTAGGCGCATTAGGATCTCCAATATTCCACAGGAGGCAATCCCTATTTGTTCCCTGTTTGCAGAYGATCTAACTATCATGATGGAAGCGACTGAATCCAACATGGAGGAGATCCAGCGGCTCATAAACAAGTTTTGTCAATTGTCCGATATGACGGTCAACTGGGGCTAGAAAACAGTGGGTTGGTGGATCCACCATCAGGGGGGGAGACCCCCGGAAAACCCGCGAATCACATGGCTCCCCCAAGACGATCCCCTGAGAGTTCTGAGGGCACAAATAACTGCCAAAGGAAAGCCGACAACTCACGACGAATGGTTGGCTGGACCGGCAAAAGCGAAATTTGAACAATGGAATAATAAACACACATCGATTTTCGGGAGAGCACTGGTTATCAATAATGCAATCCTGGCCACACTCTGGTACAAGGCCATCCTATGGCCTATGAGTAAGGGGGGTCTTAAAACACTTAAGCAACAACTGGCGGCCTTCCTCTGGAGAGGCGACAGCAACACCCCCCATCCTCTAAGCCGAGTTGCATGGGACTCGGTGATCCAACCTAAGAACAGAGGAGGACTAGGAATCGTGGACCCGGCCACGCAATTCCACGCCCTCACAATCCGCTGGATCCAACACATTATCTTCTCACCTTCATCCCCATGGGTACCTTTAGCCCTGGCCCAACTCGCAGACCTAGCCCCGGAAACCCCACCGGAGATCGACCCCCGGGTGTGGTTAGAGGACAGGTATTGGAGGGTGCCTAGGAAATATAAAAACGGAGACCCTGCCGACAAGCACTGGGTGCGCCCTTTAAGTACCTGGAGGAGACTTCCCCCCCCCGACCGCCCAGCGCCAGAACGGTGGGAAGAAATATTCCGGCAACCCCTCTTCGGCAACCAAGTGATAACAGATGCTGAAGGGCGGGTACGGTGTAGCTCGAACGCGCCCTGGAAGGGCTGGGTAAAACACGGGGTACGGAGAGTTGGGGATTTATGGGACCGGGCAACAAGAAGTTGGAAGAACATGGGACGGATGCGTGCTTGGCTGAGGTACTGCCATCTCACTGAGCAGGCACTAAACAAACTCATTGATAGCTTTCCCCTCCACTGGTACACCACCCTCTGAAAAAGCCCCTGCGTAAAGGAGGGAGATTGGGTGGGGCTGCCTGACTGCAACATGGAAGTTGGGCGGGTGCACCTGACTGACCCATCTCATGTGTTAATAGAAGTCTTTTCCATTCAAAAGGATGATGGGCTACAATGGAACGAACAACCCTTCGTATGGAAGGAGAGAAAAGGGGTATATCGCATCAGGATCATTGAGGAAGGAGGCCACCAAAAAGTGCATCGCCCAATGACCTCGATCGAGGACCTCCCCTTAGACCCCGATGAATGGAAATGGACCCAAGGTACCAGGCCTGGAAAAGGGGGGGCTGTCACGCTCTCACTTTATAACTTGAAATCTAAATCCGCCTACCGTATGCTAAGACCCAAGAGGGGGCTGCGAGAGCGTGTAAAAGATAGATGGTACCGCCATCTCAACATTGATCGCAGCCTGCTCAAGCCTATTCGATGGTTTGCACAGTATAGCTACAGACCCGCTAAGATATCCGCCCTCCAATGGCAAATAGAACACAGATGTTTACCTACTAACGACTGGTTGATAGATCACACCCGGCTAGAACAACAAGGGAAGGCGCTGCCATGGTGTCGCAAATGCCTCCAGAGCTATCCTGGGAGGAGGCGGGCTGAAACTATTGAACATATCTTTTTGCAGTGCCCTGCATCTGTACTGCTGTGGAGAACCTGGGATAGGATCTGGCGGCATATTGTTCCTGGTGCGGAATGGCCATGGGATTGGAGGGCTATACTCYTGGGACACTACCCACAAATTCGGGAGAATGTCTTCGAAGAGAATATGTTCAGTCTGGGAAGAAGGAGTGTCCTATGGACCAYATGGTGGAAGAGATGTATCCTCGAAATAGAAGGAGCACGGGTGGAAGACGGAGAAGCTATGGAACAGATTAGGATATTATTCCAACACGAAATCGCGACCCAATGGAAGGCTGTTAAAGACAAGCTTGATCATATGCAYATCTGGGGGGACATACACAAAGCCATCTCTGGCTTTGGCAAGAAATGGCTGGGAAAKGAAAGGGAAGGATGGGTGGCCGAGGTAAAGTGGTCTAGGAGTGATCTACCGGAGAARGGGCCACAGGAGGACCCCGGGTTAGAAATAGAAAGGGATTACCGGCTGGTCTTCCATGATTGGACCAATATAGACCCGGGGGAAGCATTAAGGGCAGCCCAGGACTTCGCAGACCCCTTTCCCCCCCACCCACTCTCCTTAACTGAAACTTTGCTGTCTCCATAAGCCATCCATGGCCTTGCTGCATTTCCCCTCACCGGACCCCTTAAAAAGACCCCAGCTGAATGAGTAGAGGGGAGATGGGACGCTGGACCCGGTTTCCACCACGTGGGCTGCACCTTCAGTCAGATATCCCTCTGTACTTCTCTAAGTGATCCTGGCTGTTTTTTAGCTGATTCTCTCAAACATATGCTATTGAAAAGTACAATGGGAGTCAGGAGGCTGATTTTAGCTGATTCCTTCCAACATATGCTACCATAAAGTACAATGGGAGTCAGGAGGTTAGGAGGTTAGCTGGTGGATGGCAGAGGCAAGTGGATGGAGGGAGAACCCACTGGTGCCCCCCGGTGCCCCCCCCCCAATACCCGACCCCGCTGCAGGCTAGGTAGGGAAGAGTAGAATAGATACGGGATGCTGGACCCGGTTTCCAGCCCTCTGACGTCACTCTCATTATGGTACTGTGCAGCAAGATGTAATTATGGGACGCTGGACCCGGTTTCCAGCAGGTGATGCTCCCCACCAATAGATGGAGCGGCCCGCTAAGCAAAGCCTCAATCCCGGTGGTTCTCTTACCACCACCAGGATAGAGGTCTTGCACAAAGGGCCTTTCTTGTAAAAAAAAAAAAAGAAAAGAAAAAAAGAAGGGCCCACTTTTGACATGTGCAAAACGAGGATGAATCTTCCCTAGAACAAGGAAAGATACACCGCCCTGATTTATGGCTACTGTGCATGTCTGAGGGCATACTCACACCGGGACCTATATTCCCAAAATTCCGAAAAAAAGGGGAAAAGGTCGGTCACACGGATCTACCCAATTCGCAAATGTACTATTCCTGTGCCCATTTGTCAGCGGCCTGGGAAGCCGGGGGTCAAGGGATTCTGGCGTCACCTCTGGAAGTGATCGCAAATGCCATATTTCATTTTTTGCGTTTTCTTTGAAAATTGGCAAAACTTCTTTCACAAATGTTCTTGCACAAATTGCACAAATTGTGGATGGCGCCGTGTGACCAGCCAAGTACCAAATCCCCATTTCTCCAGATGGCCGCGACCTTGTCCCATCTGAAAAGGTACAGCAGTGTGACATGAACCATGCCCAGAACCTCAAATCGGCCCTTCCCAAATCCGCATATTTTGCGGATTTGGGGTCGCCGTGTGAGCCACTATTTCTGTCTTTTGAGCATGTGGAGAGTAAAACAGCTACGCCCCAGATGCCCTGGTGCCACAGCATATCATAACGAAGGAAAACAAATCTACAAAAGTTTTTGTATTTTTCTTTGAAACAACAGTCTGAGAATCTAAGACGGATGACGGTGAAAAAACAAAAAAACATCACCCCACACTGTGCTACCGGTAGGCCGAATGGAATTGCAAAAACAGGCCTACGGGTCCGCCCCACTTTTCTACGTGGGGGGGAAAAAGCACAAAATGAGAATGAATCTTCTGCCAGAACATGGTAAGATACACCGCCATATTTTTTGTCTTTCGTGCATGTGGAGAGGAGTGCAGCCAGGCTCATATTTCGAGAGTTGGACTAGCGTTGTCAGAGAGGAGAGATTCTCCAAATACCCACCGTCGCTGCACTTACTGTAGAACCTGTTACACTAGCTGCACTCTCTCCCCGGGCGTCGTGGGACTCGACAGAAGACATGTACCCTTACGCTACGGGACAACGCCAGGCTGGTCTGGCCGCCGGGACAGGAGGTCCACTCTCGAAAAAACGAGCCGGTTGGCGGGCAACTCCTGAGGACATTTGCGAATTCGTGTTTTGCAGGCGGGCAACTTTCGACGTTTCGAGAGTGGCGTTATAGTGTGCCTTCTGACAGCTCTCGATCGGGTTTCAACAGGTTTCGACAGTTTCCCGGTCGAGAGTAAGGGGCTCATTAGACACTCCTCGGGCCGTCCTCGGGGCCCGAGGGGTTTTCCTTTGGGTCGCCGTAGAGAATTCCCGCCGTCGTTCCACTCATCCTCGGGCGGTGACGTATAAAAAAAAACAAATAAAAACGCAGGCACGTCGTGGCTCGAAATTCGAAATTCGAATGACGCTGCTGGGGTGAGGGCGGTTCGTCTGGTGGCTGCAGCGGGTGGTGGAGGACGTCGGAAAGGAAGATCTTTTCACCAGGTGTAGGCGTGGTCGGCGTGAGCAGTCCTTTCGGCCAGGCACGTAAGATGTCCGGCGTGAAGATGCCATCGCCGTACTCGTCGGGCCCGTTGTGTGCAGAGAGCAGCGCGGCACGTCGTCTACGCTGCTAAAGTGGCCTTCGTTGCTGTCCATCTCCGGTGCTGCGATTCGCTGGTGAGGCGGAACTTCGGTCGTGTCTTGGGTGTTCAGTGACGATGGAGGGCGGGCGCATTGACGACCATGGGAAGCTGCCGACGACAGAGAGCACGGCAGTGGCAGCTGTCGTTACCGCGGTCCTCTTCCGTTGCCAGGTGGAGCGGACGATGGGGAGACTGAAAGCGCAGATCCGCGCACGGTGGAGGAAGGGGATGCAGTGTATGGCGATGGAAGGGTTGGACACCGCCGCCATTTGCGATGCCGTGCTCCATGTGTGTTGCGCCTTGGGTTGCGGGGCGATGCCCAGAGCGCTTCCCAGGTGGTGGATGAAAAGAAGGACGTGTGGGGCGTGGGAGGATCTGCGGCAATGCTACAACGCCATGGAGGAATACATTCAGAACAAGCTGCGCATGTCGCCAAGCGTCTTCCAAGAGATTTCGGAAGCTTTGTCACCCTTCCTGCAGTGGCGTGTGACCTTCTACAGGGAACCATTGCAGCCTGATCAGATCGTGGCATACGAGTTGTACCGGTGGGCTACGGGGGAGACGTACGAGAGCAACACGTGCAACTTCGGCATGGGCAGAGCGTCGGGTTTGGTGGCGGTGCGGGACATGACTGCAGCGTTGCTGACGGTGTACCGTGAGAAGATATCATGGCCTGTGGGGGTGCGCAAGTCGGTTGTCCTCAGTGCATTCGTCGACAAGGGGTTCCCCAACTGCCATGGGTGCATCGACTGCACTCATATCTACATTGGCAAGCCGGCGAACGCCCCTGGCGAAGACTACTCGATAGGAAACGACGTTCCTCAGTCATGGTGCAGGTGGTCATCGATCTCAACTTGCGTGTGCTGGATGTTTTCGTCGGCTATCCAGGAAGCTGCCACGACGTCAGGATCATCCACCTGTCGAGTCTGTGGGCGCGTGCCGAGGCCAGGGAGCTTTTCACGGGACCTCCTGTCATGCTCCCCTTCGGCGTCCAGACGAACGGCTACCTGCTGGGTAACAATGGTTACCCGCCGTCTGAATGGATTGTTGTTCCCTATGGCTGCACTACCCAACACTTGTCGGAGATGCGCTTCGACAACAAGCAGAAGACCACGAGGGGGGCAGTTTAGAGGGCTTTCGACAGATTGAAGGGGATATGAGGTTGTTCCTGCGGTCGCATAAGACGAACATGGAGACGCTGCCGCAGCAGTTTCTCGCTGTCTGGATTCTCCACAACCAATGTAACACCAGCGGCGTCGGTCCCCGCGGGCACGACCATGGTCTGCGGCCGCAGCCGCAAGGCTGCGGTCATGACCGAGGCGACCGCGGAATGACGCGGCCCACAGCGGCTGAGGGGAGAGGGGGTTGGGGGTCGGGGTTGCGGATTCGGGTTCCAGAACCCCAACCCCAGCCTCTTGAAAAACAAAAAGGTAAAAAAAAATAATTTTCGGGGGAGTCGTTTTTCATGTGTGGAAAAACAAATAAACAAAAAATAGAAAAACAAAAAAAAAATTTGATTGATTGATTGATTGATTAATTGATTGATTGATTGATTGATTGGTTGATTGATTGATTGATTGATTGGTTGATTGATTGATTGATTGATTGATTGATTGATTGGTTGGTTGATTGATTGATTGACTGGTTGATTGGTTGATTGATTGTTTGATTGATTGATTGATTGATTGATTGTTTGATTGATTGATTGATTGATTGATTGATTGATTGACTGATTGATTGGTGGGGCAGGTCCTCCAACCCTCCCCCCGGCATACACACACACACACACACACACACACACACACACACACACACACACACACACACACACACACCCGCGCGCACACACACACACACACACACACACACACACACACACACACACACACACACACACACACACACCCGCGTGCACACAGACACGCGCACACACACCCCCGCGCGCACACACCCGCGTGCACATAGACACGCGCGCACACACACACACGC
>BFEA01000407.1:927142-937270 GCA_003427395.1 Chara braunii
CACTGCTCTTACGCTAATCCTTCGTACCTCCCGGCTGGTGTTTTGAGAAGCTTAGCATCACTAGGCTCTCACGCAGAAGATGGCACAATACGAAGCCGAAGAGAGGTCTTCCATGGAGCTATCAGCGTGCATCTTCCTCGCCTATCTCGCACTTCTCTCCTTGCTGGCTGTCCTCTTCTTCCTCGCTTCCCTCCCTTCTACTGGCTCGCATACGCAGGATCCGCACATCGTACACTGTGAACTTCTCGACGCTACAGTTTCGCCTCACGGTTCACGATCGCCATGTCGGTATGGTTATCCTCGTTCCACGGCTTCTCCCCTTTGCAAGGCGCTTGTAACCCGTCCCCCTCCACCCTCCCCCTCTGCTTCCACCCCCCGCCATCAAGACCCTCCCTCGTCTCATTCTCGGCCTTCCGACGACAAAGGGGAAGGTCCCCCCTCTGATGACGCTGCCAGTGGCAGGCAGCAGAAAGGCCTCAGGGATGTGCCACCCCGCCTGTGGATCTGCTTTGTTGTTCCTTGCATGTTAATGCGGAATCAGGATACTGAATGGCACGGTGCAGGTTTCTCGTTCCTTTCTTCTTCATCCCCTCTTCCCTCCCTCTCGTTCTCTCTCTCTTCCTGACCTTATCTTATTTACGGAGACGACTTTTTGGCAGCATGCACTTTTTTTCGAGCGTATGAATTCGGTTCTTAATGAGTGATGTGGATGTCACAAGTTTCTTCGTCCTTTTTCCTCGCAAATCCCTATGGTAGCTTTGTCTTGTAAGAAGAATTTGTTAAAAAGGTATGCGATCATTCTTCCAACTACCTATGCTTCTTTCTAATTAGAAGCGCTAGGATGAAAGGCTGACCGCATACTAGTACTCGTGTGCCTCCTTCCTTTTTCCCCCCCTCCCCCTCCCCGTTTTTCTTTTTTCTTTTTCTTTCTTTTGTTCCTTTTTTTTTTTTTTTTTTTTTTTTTTTTTTTTTTTTTTTTTTTTTTTTTTTTTTTTTTTTTTTTCTCTTCTCTTTATCTTTTCGTTTCTTTTTTTTTCCTTTTCTTTTCCTATTTTTTCATTTTTTATTATTTTTTTATATTTTCTTTGTTGTAAAAAAACGCTACCATTAACGAGTGAATGATATTGCTATCTAAAAGACTTTGTTCTTTTCCTCCCCATCACACCCTCTTTCCGACTCCTTCAGAGTACTGCATAATGATGATTTTTTTCGCCAAAATCCGCAATGAATCTTTCTGCTGCCTGCACCACAATCCTATGAATGGACCTAAATGAAAGCGCAGTAGTGAAAGACTAATCGCATTTGCATGCCCTGGTTTCCCTTTTTCCTTTTCTGTTGAAGGGTATTGCGACTACCACCCCTCTCCCCCCCCCCACACAACTCTTTTTGAAATAGCCATAGTACGTGCGAGGGATCGTTAATTCTGTCTACAATGGATTGGCTGTGTGCACGGATGAGACCGCCCCTTCCTGACAGAGAGCAACCGTGGCCAATTCTATCGGCCTGTCTCTTGCCTAGAAGTAAGATCGCATCTGCATACTAGTCGAGATCTCCCATTTACGGGCTTCTTCTTCACTCATGTATAAGTTTCGGAAATGATTCCCTCCTATATTCCCCCCCTTTTTTATATATATATTTGTATGTATATATAATTTTATATATATATATTTTGAACCGCACGGTTATGTGGTCCATAGGAAGGATCCTTTGCTCGGTCACAGGGGTATCCAGCCTTACGAAGGGTCTCGAAAGACTGGCGACCGATCTTTCACTTAAACAGCTCTCCGGCGTAATAAAAACCCTGGATTATAGCATCGTTGATGAAAGACTGGTCGCGGTCAAGACTTTTTTCATCCCCCCTCCTCCCCCCTCCGATTGTTKTTYYTGCTCTTTAGTATTAGAAATACGACTATCCCGTTTCCCCCCCTCCTTCTCTCCCCCCCTTTCCTGCCCCCCGTCTTCTTTGCGATCGACTGCATAGATTGTCCTTTTTTTCGGCAATAAACTGATGCGATCCCTCTTYTGKGCGTGACCTCTCTTCTTYCGAATACCTCTGGCCGCATCARGAACCGGGTCGATTGATYTGACTAATCCACTYGATTGTAAAGGATCAACGGTTCAGAAGTTCTTGAGGATGCCTWTGATTGATATWGGACGCAATYCCCCCCACCCCTTTACCCTACGATYTGCTCCCCTTTATCTCCACARCACGGTCCTGCTATGTTATGTTCCTCCYGTCATAATACCCCCSTTCTTCGTCTTKSTCTAAAGKCYGTTCSCCRTCGGTACGGAAATGCACAGGCCGGATGAGAKTAACCTWTGTCCTCGCCYTAGTWGATGCAAGTCGCACAACGCTAAGATGGCACACCTCACCTGCGCATGACCTCGGGGACAAGGTATGYCGACGTTCCTTCGTCGGAGGATATACGAGATACAGGTTTATCRTATYTTCGCATACYATACGMGAAATAAACACACACTAGTGGGTATATCCCCGCAACACTGTGTCCGGGTGCCYSCRRAGACCATACCTTGGAACACCCCGTCTCGACCGATCATCGAGGAATTGCACTGAAAGCTGGTGTGTCGGCACGCTCGTGGGAAGCATYRAGGAGGACGGGTAGGATGGGAATAGTGTTACCTCGAGGTTTATAGCGGGACAACGACGGCAATAACAAAGACAGCCCCTCCCTCCTCCCCCCCACCTCTTCTCCTCGCGACCCCCCTACCCCATTGCTCTGTTCATTCTTCCTCTGTTCTCGAAACCCCGTATACCCTGCTTGGTGTTGTATGTTTTGCAGAGCACTCCCACGGAATCCTTTCCCGGCGGCTGGTGGAATGAAGTCATCGCGAAGTTCCCTTGGCTAGAAGCGCACCCTTGGCCAAGCAAACCAGCCTAAACTCTCATCGCCTGCATGAAGACTGACAGCATGGAGATTATGAGGCAACTGCTTGCAACAGGCCGATATCCGAGTTTTTTTTAGGGTATGTTGTTCAGCGATCTTGCAAAGCTCGCCATGGCATGGGAAGACARCAGGCAGAACTACGAAACGGACCTTCAAACCCTGGCTGTCGAGCTAGAGCAAAGGCTGGCGGCATACGCACTGGAGAATAGAGAGCTTCCGGGTCGATGCACTAGGGTAGAACATATTTTCCTTAGAGCATGGAATCTTAGCGACGCGCACCTTAGCAATCACGTACCCGCGAAGATTGCTCCACGACCACCCCCTTCACCCCCCCAGGTGCCACTAGGACCTGCTAGAGCTGCCAGATGTCACGRCCTTGATGTAAACGACGAAGAGYTTGACGAGATGGAACAAGCCCTCCCCGCCATTACTACAAGGGCGCGCGCGCCTTCCCCGAGGCCGGCTGCTCGGCGGAGGCAGCCCCTTGCCGTCTCTRCTAACAGGTAGTACACCGCGTTTGCCCCCATCGCCTCGCACCAATGGATAGAGCACACGTGCCAAGCCTTCAGGCACTCGATCTGGAGGATGGACACRTACAACCACCTTGCTCCCATTTCGACCAAAGCGTATCAATTCCTGGCTGGCCTTACGGACGAAGATATTAGGAAGTGCTGACTGACTGCTTACAAAGGACAACTTAAATATTGTGGCAGGGGTAACCCACTGTTCAAACCCACAGATCTCCCCTTTCCGTCTCTAACATTCATCGATCCAGACAAATGCGGTGATACCGAACCCGCCATACTAGGGTGCCCGCCAGGCCACGAAGGGTGGCAATGGTCTCTTCACGTAGACCTGCACGCAAAAGGAGAAGCTGCCAGGAACCTATCCCTGGCCAAGCCAGGCTTAATTTCCAGCCAGCACCAGCTGCTCAGCAGCAACCACGTCAGCCTGCAGCAGTACTACGGGGGGGCGCCGACCATGCCCATGCGCAGCAGGTCAATCAGGCTCCGCACGACCCACAGGCGAGAGCGGCGGATCAGCAGCCACCCATCCTCGCCACTCCACCTGAGGTCCGCGCACGGGAGCAAGCATCCCACGTGGCGGCCGTCGGCGGCTACTCCCCTGAGGAACTGTCTGGCGTAGAGTCTGCACAGTCTATGAGCACGAGGAACGTCAGGCAAAGGCTCTCAGATGGGGATTTACAAGCTCTAGGGGTCCTCCGCTCGCACTGAGGAATTCCGCTTTACGCTCCCCCCTTTTTTTCCTTTTCTTCCTTTCTTTTCCTTTTTTCCTTTGTCCTTTCTTTGTTCTTTTTTCTTTTCATCTACTTTCTTTTCTTTTTGTTTCCTATCCTTTCTTTTTCTCTTTTTCTCTTTTTTTCCTTTTTTTCTTCCTTTTTTCTTTCTTCTATTTTTTCTTTCTTCTTTTCTAATACATTTTTTTCTACTCTCTAGTAGTTCCCCCTTTTTTCCCCTTTGTTTCTACGAACACTGCTCTCTGAAATCTCCTGCTTAACCACAGAGTGCGTTATCCGTGTCCCGCAGGATCTTGAGCCGTGTGTTAGGATGTTAAAGCTGCCCAATGGCAGATTCAAGTGGGAGAGGATGAAGCGTACCCAGGAGGTCCTCTTGCATATGAGGTAAACCAGTAAGATCATGGAAGCCTTCTCTGCAAGAAGAGTTATCCATGACGCCTTGAAACGGGTGGTTGGTGAGGAGGCAGACTCCTGGCTAGACGACACTTTGATCGGGTGGATCTACAACGATCCTATCTAGGCCTTCGTTTGCAAACTAAAGAAGATCTTCAGAGATTTCAATCTCTAACAGTGTTCGAAGGACTATGACGCTGCGCGATGTCCATGCAGAGCGCCTAGGTACGACACGCTCCTCAGTGACATCCCGATCGAACTTCTTCCAGGTTCTGCCCACCATCATGTCGTTACCACGAGTCCAAACATCACTGACAACTGTAGACATAGAGCCATAATGAAGCTTGGGCTCAATCACGTTCCCTTGAAGGCCTTTGACATTGAGGGAGCCCTCTACGAGCTGGGGCAGCTGCTCGATATGATTGCGGACTGTGTTTACGACGTTGCACAACTCTGCGATAGGAAGAAGAGACTGGTCAGAAAACCGGCACTTGACAAGGCAAGGAAGAAGATGAGCAGCTACTGGATAAAGCACAGACACTTCACTGCTGAGCCGATCGACCAGGCCAATATGAGAAGGGAGATAGAATTCGTTACAAGGAGGCATCTGGTCACTGCCACTGACAAAGCTGCTAATACTCCTGCCTTCGTCTGCGTCAATTTTATCAGGGAATTGGCATTGAAAAGGTTGTCCAGTCCAGACTTCATCTTGCAGCATGAAGAACTGGGACTCATTATGGTGGCCATGCATGCAGAAAACGAGCACCTGACAGCACTACCTCGAGTCGGAGCTTCACTGCCTTATCTCATGGCGGTCTTCAAGGCACACAAGAGATCATTTCGATGGATCACGAACACCTCCAACTCCGCTGTCTCATCCATGGCCAAACTCTGCGCATGCCTGCTCGCCTTCTTGGCCCCCTCCGTAATAGATTTCTGTGAAGAAGAAAGCAACTGGATGGAGGACGAATACGGTGTCAGGCCCAATCTCTGGTGGCCCACTTCTTCTGTCGGAGAATTTGCGGCTAGCCTCCCACCGAACGTCACATCAGTTTTCTCTGCAGACATCACCAGATGCTTCGAGTTGATCCCCACTGACACATCGGAGCACAGCCTGGTAGCGGCGGTGAAATTCTTCGTGGAGTCCGCCATGAAGCACAGGCGTGATAGGAGCCCAAGAGACTCTGTGAAGGTGACGTTGTCCGAAAGCCTCAGGATGATTCCCTCATGGGCAAGTAGGCACCTGTGTCCCACCGACGAGTCTATTTCTTTACTGAGAAGGAGATCGTCCGGGTCACGGAATGGTGTGTCTCGCACAACCTCGTGCAACTAGGAGGAGAAGTTTGAAGACACTTGTTGGGAATTCCGATGGGTTTGGCCTGCTCCCCTATATGATGTGATGTATACTTTTTCAAGTACGAGTACCAGGCGATGAACAGGATGCTACAGAAGGGGATGGGAAAACTGGTTGCTGCTTTCAGTAACGCATTCCGCTATGTCGATGATGTCTGCTCTCTGAACAACCCCTTGGCCAAAACCTGCTTCAGAAAGGAGTGTGACCGGGATACGGACCCCATGTGGATCTACCCCGCAGCGTACATTGAGGTAAAAGAAACCACTGAAATCACTGATGGCACTGGCCAGGGCATCGTCACCAACTTCCTCAGTATGACAATCACGATTTCCTCGACCGAGAAAGGTGAGTTCGCCACGTCCAAAAGCGACAGGTGGAAGGGCCTACGCTTCAAACCATGCAGGTTTACTCGGTTACGTTCCAACAGAAGCACAGCGCAGTCCCTCCAGGTTATCACAACAGAGACGGCCCAAATACTGATCCTGTGTACTGAGCCAACCGAAGTAGCACTCGAGATCCGGCGCCTGGTGACTCTGATGACCGACAATGGCTATGACCCGCACAAATGTTGGTATGTCGTCAGGAGAGTATTCGAGAACCATCAACTGTATCAGCCAAGTAGGGTAAAGCAGCAGTTAACCCTTCAGTCCCTAGAGCAGGACCACGGAATGGATTAATTCTGTTTGTGTTTGTGGATGTGCAGGTGTGTGGTGTCCAGGGGATTTCTGGCCTAGCAGGGTTTGTTGTCCGCTGTGACAACTGGCCCACCTAGGCCTGAGCACTCCCCTCGAAGGGATAGCGGGTGGGTCACACACACACACACACACACACACACACACACACACACACACACACACACGCATATCCAGGTGTATGGATGAGTCCAGGAATCAGGAAGAAAGCCCAGGCAAGTTTATCGTCCAAGGTAAGGANAGCCAGGCTTAATTTCCAGCCAGCACCAGCTGCTCAGCAGCAACCACGTCAGCCTGCAGCAGTACTACGGGGGGGCGCCGACCATGCCCATGCGCAGCAGGTCAATCAGGCTCCGCACGACCCACAGGCGAGAGCGGCGGATCAGCAGCCACCCATCCTCGCCACTCCACCTGAGGTCCGCGCACGGGAGCAAGCATCCCACGTGGCGGCCGTCGGCGGCTACTCCCCTGAGGAACTGTCTGGCGTAGAGTCTGCACAGTCTATGAGCACGAGGAACGTCAGGCAAAGGCTCTCAGATGGGGATTTACAAGCTCTAGGGGTCCTCCGCTCGCACTGAGGAATTCCGCTTTACGCTCCCCCCTTTTTTTCCTTTTCTTCCTTTCTTTTCCTTTTTTCCTTTGTCCTTTCTTTGTTCTTTTTTCTTTTCATCTACTTTCTTTTCTTTTTGTTTCCTATCCTTTCTTTTTCTCTTTTTCTCTTTTTTTCCTTTTTTTCTTCCTTTTTTCTTTCTTCTATTTTTTCTTTCTTCTTTTCTAATACATTTTTTTCTACTCTCTAGTAGTTCCCCCTTTTTTCCCCTTTGTTTCTACGAACACTGCTCTCTGAAATCTCCTGCTTAACCACAGAGTGCGTTATCCGTGTCCCGCAGGATCTTGAGCCGTGTGTTAGGATGTTAAAGCTGCCCAATGGCAGATTCAAGTGGGAGAGGATGAAGCGTACCCAGGAGGTCCTCTTGCATATGAGGTAAACCAGTAAGATCATGGAAGCCTTCTCTGCAAGAAGAGTTATCCATGACGCCTTGAAACGGGTGGTTGGTGAGGAGGCAGACTCCTGGCTAGACGACACTTTGATCGGGTGGATCTACAACGATCCTATCTAGGCCTTCGTTTGCAAACTAAAGAAGATCTTCAGAGATTTCAATCTCTAACAGTGTTCGAAGGACTATGACGCTGCGCGATGTCCATGCAGAGCGCCTAGGTACGACACGCTCCTCAGTGACATCCCGATCGAACTTCTTCCAGGTTCTGCCCACCATCATGTCGTTACCACGAGTCCAAACATCACTGACAACTGTAGACATAGAGCCATAATGAAGCTTGGGCTCAATCACGTTCCCTTGAAGGCCTTTGACATTGAGGGAGCCCTCTACGAGCTGGGGCAGCTGCTCGATATGATTGCGGACTGTGTTTACGACGTTGCACAACTCTGCGATAGGAAGAAGAGACTGGTCAGAAAACCGGCACTTGACAAGGCAAGGAAGAAGATGAGCAGCTACTGGATAAAGCACAGACACTTCACTGCTGAGCCGATCGACCAGGCCAATATGAGAAGGGAGATAGAATTCGTTACAAGGAGGCATCTGGTCACTGCCACTGACAAAGCTGCTAATACTCCTGCCTTCGTCTGCGTCAATTTTATCAGGGAATTGGCATTGAAAAGGTTGTCCAGTCCAGACTTCATCTTGCAGCATGAAGAACTGGGACTCATTATGGTGGCCATGCATGCAGAAAACGAGCACCTGACAGCACTACCTCGAGTCGGAGCTTCACTGCCTTATCTCATGGCGGTCTTCAAGGCACACAAGAGATCATTTCGATGGATCACGAACACCTCCAACTCCGCTGTCTCATCCATGGCCAAACTCTGCGCATGCCTGCTCGCCTTCTTGGCCCCCTCCGTAATAGATTTCTGTGAAGAAGAAAGCAACTGGATGGAGGACGAATACGGTGTCAGGCCCAATCTCTGGTGGCCCACTTCTTCTGTCGGAGAATTTGCGGCTAGCCTCCCACCGAACGTCACATCAGTTTTCTCTGCAGACATCACCAGATGCTTCGAGTTGATCCCCACTGACACATCGGAGCACGGCCTGGTAGCGGCGGTGAAATTCTTCGTGGAGTCCGCCATGAAGCACAGGCGTGACAAGAGCCCAAGAGACTCTGTGAAGGTGACGTTGTCCGAAAGCGTCAGGATGATTCCCTCATGGGCAAGCAGGCACCTGTGTCTCACCGACGAGTCTATGTTCTTTACTGAGAAGGAGATCGTCCCGGTCACGGAATGGTGTGTCTCGCACAGCCTTGTGCAACTAGGAGGAGAAGTTTGGAGACACTTGCTGGGAATTCCGATGGGTTTGGCCTGCTTCCCTTTATGATGTGATGTATACTTTTTCAAGTACGAGTACCAGGCGATGAACAGGATGCTACAGAAGGGGATGGGAGAACTGGTTGCTGCTTTCAGTAACGCATTCCGCTATGTCGATGATGTCTGCTCTCTGAACAACCCCTTGGCCAAAACCTGCTTCAGAAAGGACTGTGACCGGGATACGGACCCCATGTGGATCTACCCCGCAGAGTACATTGAGGTAAGAGAAACCACTGAAATCACTAATGACAATGGCCAGGGCATTGTCACCAACTTCCTCAGTATGACAATCACGATTTCCTCGACCGAGAAAGGTGAGTTCGCCACGTCCAAAAGCGACAGGAGGAAGGGCCTAGGCTTCAAACCATGCAGGTTTACTCGGTTACGTTCCAACAGAAGCACAGCGCAGTCCCTCCAAGTTATCACAGCACAGACGGCCCAGATACTGATCCTGTGTACTGAGCCAACTGAAGTACCACTCGAGATCCGGCGCCTGGTGACTCAGATGACCGACAATGGCTATGACCCGCACAAATGATGGTATGTCGTCAGGAGAGTATTCGAGAACCATCAACTGTATCAGCCAAGTAGGGTAAAGCTGCAGTTAACCCTTTAGTCCCTAGAGCAGGACCAGGGAATGGATTAATTCTGTTTGTGTCTGTGGATGTGCAGGTGTGTGGTGTCCAGGGAATTTCTGGCCTAGCAGGGTTTGTTGTCGGCTGTGACAACAGGCCCACCTAGGCCTGAGCAATCCCCTCAAAGGGATAGCGGGTGGGTTACACACACACACACACACACACACACACACACACACACACACACACACACACACACACACACACACACACACACATATCCAAGTGTATGGATGAGTCCAGGAATCAGGAAGAAAGCCCAGGCAAGTTAATCGTCCAAGGTAAGGATGACCAAGACAGCAAGGTTAATCACACACGCACGCATCCCCCCCCCCCTCCCCTCCCGTGGTGGCACCCTTTGTGGTCCCGAAATGTCTATGCACGCATGGAGGGTACGTATGAATCAGCAGCAACTAGACTAGCGGGAAGGCGATTCTGTACATTAGCATTCATAGGATAGTATAGCAGTTCGAACAGCGGACCTGCAGAATAAGAAGTGATGGATGAGTC
>BFEA01000407.1:958200-969951 GCA_003427395.1 Chara braunii
CATTACGAAATTCTGCAATTCTTTTGAAATTCCTTTTGAATTCCTTTGAAATTTCCTTGAAATTTATTTTAATCTTGAAACAAGTCAAGAAATTTTATTCATTTGATCTAGACAATCCTGGAATTTCTCTCAACTTACTTCATGCAGCTATCACTAATTCTTTCTGAAATTTCATCGTAAATTCTTACTTTAGGAATTAGTTTTCTACTTTTATTTCAAATTGCCTTTGAAATTCTTTTAATTCCGAAAATACGTTGAGGAGTTTTCCATTTTATTTCAAACTTTTCCTATCAGCTTATCTCTACATCTTTCATCATCTCCTCGAACTTTCAAAAATTTTTACGACTATTTTTGAAATTCTTTGAATTTTGCTTAAATTTCTGCTAAATTCTGAAATTACGTCCAAATATTTTCGGAATTTTATTTTGAATTCGTGATTGTTTTATGGCATCTCGGTGTCTTCAAGACACTTGACCGCCTCTACCACCATTACTACTGGGAGCACCGCCGTCCTTTCACTAAGGAGTACGTTCGCACCTCCAGGATCTACCGGGAGGCCAACATTCCCAACCACCTCCCCTATGGTTTTCTTCAGCCCTTACCCATTCCTACTCAGCGTTGGACTTCTGTCTCCATGGACTTCATTGGTCCTCTTCGTCCCCCTACCCTTCGAGGCCATGACGCCATCTTCGTCGTTGTCTGTCGGTTGACTAAGCATGCTCACTTCCTCCCATGCAAGTATGCTAGTTCAGCCAAAGACATCGCCTCCCTTTACTTCAACCGTATTGCCATCCATCACGGTCTTCCCACCAGCATCGTCTTTGATCGCGATCCCCGCTTTACTTCTCATTTCTGGCGTGGACTCCGTGAGATGTATGGCTCCGAGCTCCGCCTCTCCCCTCCTATCACCCCCAGACTGTCAGATGGATAGACCCAGGTCACCAACAAAACTCCTGGGAGTATCCTCAAGAAGCTTGTTGAGAACGACTCTGATTGGGATCTACATCTTGCTCACACAGAGATTGCTTATAACCATGCTATTTCTCCTGCCACTGGCATGTCTCCCTACTACTGTGACTTGGGATACCATCCTCGAGTCCCATTTGACCTTCTTCGTCCATCTCAGATCCATCCCGACACCAAATGCCCTGCCCTCGATGACAGGGTAAAGGAGATGGATGCGCTCCTTAGCAAGGCTCGCGAGAGCATTGCTAACTCCCAGACTCGCATGACCACTCGCGCTAACCGCTCTCGCATCGACCGTCCCTTCAAAGTTGGCGACGAGGTTCTTGTCGACGCACGTCACTTCCAGCCCGAAGCTGACACACTTCGGAAATTCAGACGTCGATACATTGGTCCATGCACCATTCTTGCACCTGCCGAACCCAATCATGACTGTCCGGTGAGCTTCAAATTGAAGCTCCCCTATGCCATGTACCGCGCTAACTTACATGATGTGTTCCATGTATCTCTTTTGCGCCCCTTCAGACGGTCTCCCCCTGAGTTCCATGGTCGATCTTACCCTCGCCCCTCTCCCATAATCATTGAGGGTCACGAGGAGTTTGTCGTCTCTGATATTGCGTCCCGGCGTATGACTGATGGTGACCCTCCCCGCCTCGAGTATCTCGTTCGATGGAAGGGTTATCCTAACGAGGAGTCTACTTAGGAGCCTCTTGAGCACCTGGAGCATGCTATGACTTTCGTGCATGCTTATGATCGTGCTCATCCTTTCCCTTCATCATGCTCCCCCCCTACTTCTCATCCTTCTACTACTGACCCTTCTACCTCTGCGACCACTAATATTTCCCCTCCTCCATCGATGGGTCATCCTGCTCCACCGGTACCCGCCTCAGGTCCTCCTCCCCCAATAGATGTGGTTTCGCCTGTTGTTGCAGTTCATTCCTCTCGCCCTCAGCGTACCCATCACTTTCCGTCTCGTTTTCGTGACAGATCTATATCCCCTATACGCTCTCTATCTTTTACCATTCCTGGACACTTATGCAGTAGCTCCCGGTTTCGACTTTGTCATTCGGCTTCTACATTCGGCTTCTACATTCGGCTTCTACATTCGGCTTCTACATTCGTCTTCTACATTCGACTTTCGACGTCAGTGCTGCTACTCAGTACCAGAGTACCTGTCGCATTGCTCCGGACTTCTATTCGGTTTTTGCAGGACTCCTACTTCATCCAGGCTACTTCGGTTCGACTTCAGCTTCGAGACTCATGAGTGGACTACTTCACTTTTTCAGCTACAGAGTTCCTATCATTCCTACCTATCTACCACCCTCGAGCTTACCCTTCAGTCGCATGATGACCCCTATTTTCCCTGTCTATGTGGGTGTGTCCGCTTGCCGCCCTTCTGCCTTACCTTAGGTTGCGCGCCCTCCTCAGGAGTGTACGTTTTCCTTGCTCGCGGCTCCTGGCTACATGTCTATGCCGGCATAACCCTCTCTCCTCCCAGGCTCACCTTATGTGTGCTCCCTTGTGTGAGTGTTTTTCCCCCCTTTTCAGCTGGCGGTACCCGTTTGATGGTTTCCATTGAGCCCAGTGTCATGCTGTTATTCCCCCTCTGAGCCTGATAACCCCGTACCTGGTTGTGTGGGTGCCCCCTTGGAGTTTACTCTGAGAGCTGTACCTGCCACCTTCCCAACCATTCCTACTTCTGCCATGCGACTGAGTCCCTTTCTCTTTTCTTCAGGTATTGTGCATTGTGTACAGGGCACGTGAGACTGCGCCACATTGGTTTTCGACTTAGGACATCGGCTTAGTTATTCTTTGGCCTTTAGGGCCCTGGTGTTGATTTATATTCAGCCCCTTTGACTGAGGAGACATTTTTCTCTTTCTTGGCCGACACAGGTCAGACATTTTTCTTTTTCTTGGCCGACACAGGTCAGACATTTTTCTTTTTCTTGGCCGACACAAGTCAGACGTTTTTCTCTTTCGTGGCCGACACAGGTCATACATTTTTCTACTTTTTGGGTCGACACAGACCAGACATTATGGTATAGATTAGGCTTGAGGCTTAGTCTGCATTGCATCCCTTTTCATGCATGGAGCCTGCTCCGCATTTAGGATTGGTACTTTTGTCGTTCCTTTTGGGTTTCCGCTATTTCAGCGAATAGCGTGCTTGATGTATCGCTTGATCCATTCACAGGTCTGAGGATCGTGTAGCGGTACCCCTACGGCCCGGCAGTGAGGCCGGATCAGTTTCAGGCCGTCAGCCTGACCCTGGTCCGGTACCAGGTTATTTTGTACCTGGACCTAGGCCGGTATATCACTTCGGCCTAGGCTCAGGGCGCGAGGTTCATTCACTCTGTTCATTCGTTCATTGAGCCGGAATGGACCTCCACTCAGCTGCTGCTTCATGTGTGTGTTCATCTCCTCTCTCTCTCTCTCCTCTCTCTCACCATCTCCGCACGTGCCCTCCGCACGCGCGTCACAACCAGCAGTAAGGCAACCAACCTACAGGGGACACAAGCGGCAAGCACGGAAGGCAAGGCCAACGGTTGAGCAGCATGACAGCGGAGCAGCGAATCTCAAGGCAACACCAACAACACGGCCACACTGCACGGCGAACACATCAACCCGCAAAGAACCACACGTGAAGCAAGCGAGACAGGCAGCAGGGCAGCGGTGGAGCGCAGACGAGGATGTACACACATCCAACACGGAGCAAAGCAGCACATGACTTACTCACATCACGATATAACCTCGCAGACTGTTGGTTCCCACCACCCACTGAGGCAGGGAGTCACTCAGACGAACATTCGTCATCACCGACAGGTAACACAGACATCCCGAACCAAGCAGCCTCCATAAGAGTGCAGTAGGCACTCCAAACGAGGAACCACCGACTATTTGACACTGCTCGAGGGTGCTCCGTTGGACACACAAAAAACTACTTGGAAAAAGCTCAGAAGGACAGACAGTCGACACAGAAGCTCATCCGTTGGTTGTGCCTTCCTGAGTGGTCCTTAGTGGTCTCGAGGGTCACATTCGACACTGAAATGTCAGCTGGCACGCTTCTTGACTGTCACATTCGACACTGAAGTGTCAACTGACACGCTTCTTGAGGGTCATATTCGACACTGAATTGTCACCTGACACGCTTCTTGAGGGGTTAATCTCTCGACGCTAGACAACCGCCTAGGCGGTTAAGAACCACACCCTCTTCTGCACCCTGTGGAAAGTGGGTGGTAGACACGTTCTGACGTGTCGTGGTAGTCGGGTTTTATCGCCCTGGAATCGAGCTCCCTCAGCGGGGGCTTGTCATCAGGTCAAGCGGTTTGACTTTGACGGTTGCCACAAACTCCAATGTCGAACTCTAATAACTCTAAAAAACAAAGGGGCAAAAGGGTAATCTCTATTTTCTCTTAGGGCATAATTTGTTTAACCCCTGTCTCTTATACACATCTAGATGTGTATAAGAGACAGCCCTCAGCGGGGGCTTGTCATCAGGTCAAGCGGTTTGACTTTGACGGTTGCCACAAACTCCAATGTCGAACTCTAATAACTCTAAAAAACAAAGGGGCAAAAGGGTAATCTCTATTTTCTCTTAGGGCATAATTTGTTTAACCCTTACACACGACCCCAATAGGCCGCACAAACACTCGAGGTATATATATATACATGGAGATATATATGTATAAAGGGTTATAAACATGCGACGATCACTCCTCACAATCACTGTGGGGTTCCCTTCAACCATATATATGTGATCGCAGACAATTAAGTCTAAAGTCCGAGCCACAAAACATACTTGCAATCACATCAAGATTCAACCAAAAAGTTCATGCACTACACGGGGTCAACTTCAACCATTCTCTATACTCATGCTCCTCGCTTTAGCCACACAAGCCCCAAACCTTTGTCCAGCCTTCCATAATAAAGTACTCAGTATCTTTGTTAAATGGTCATTTAATAAAGTTCGTGTGAAAACCCAACGAAACAATTATTCAAACCACCGGGGCTACAACCTTTAGGTTGAATAGCGATAGTGGAGTGGAGTTGAGTCATAAATCGATGAATCGGCAACCAACCTGTTATCAATAGTAAAAAAAAATATGATCTTCGTACGATCAAGCTCAACTAGTCAAATCCTTAATTGAATGTCAAAAGAAGGATCTGTTACACAAGGCAAACCAATGCCCATAACTAGACTACCAATGTATGGAGAATGAATCTTCATAGCACAGTCTCGCTAAAGATTCTCCTGATAACTAAGTCTAAGTCTACCTCGAAACTAGTGCCCAAGGAAAGGTAGACCTTGGTAGAGTCTCCCCTATGCAAGGTGGATCGTCAAAATCACCACCTGTCAAAATATAATTTAACTCCTTTAAACTAAGAAAGTTTTGTCGGCGCTTTCCATCAGAAAAGTGTCTTCTCATAATTTATATTTACTCGAATATGAAAACTAAAATAGTTCTTTAACTCTAGAAAGTTAAATTTTGTCTAACTCCCTGAACTAGTAAAAATGTGGGCAACATCTCCTTTAATGAAATAGACTTCCCAGATTTATACTAAGTCTGATAAGAACTCGAAAATAAGAGTTGATTTCTTGCCAAAACAAAATTAGATTTATACTAAGTCAGATTAGAATTCGAAAATAACACTTCAGTTCTTTCCAAAATAAAATTTAACTAACTTTTTAGATTTGTAGAAATTTAGGCATCGCTCCCCGTAGAGAAAGTAGCTTTCCAAAATTTATAGAAGGCTTAGTACAGAATCTTAAATGACTCTGATTTTCTAAAGTCAAATTTTGTTCAACTCCCTGAATTAGCAAAAATTCGGGCATCACTTCCCCTATAATTTTATTTTTTTTCAGATTTTTACTAAGCCAGGTATAAAGCTTAGACAAAAAGTTAGATTTTTTTAAAGCCAGATTAGACTAATTCATTCCTTTTGTAGAAATTTATGCAGCGCTTTTCGTAGGAGAAGTACCTTTTTAAAATTTATACAAACCCAAGTATAACAAATGATCTCAGAAAATGCGATAATTGACCTACGTAAAAAAACAATTAACTCAGAAAATGCAGGAATTGAACTAACTCTTATAACTCTAGCAAGTGACGACCATCTAGATCAACTACCTATCAAACTGAAACTCAAACTACGTAAAGTTGTCACTCAACCACATGCAAGTTCAAACCACAATGGTAAGTATTCTCATTCAATCTCAGGTTGAACCTTGTCAACAATAGTTCATAGTTATTCAATGATTTCCCCCTTATACCCAGCTTACATAAGGCGTTAAGATAGATCATCCAATTTAGGAACAATTGTCTAGTTCAATCATTTAATATACATAAACACAGGGCACCACAACTTTTCTCTTTTTTGGGCATGTGACTAGGTTGTCCAACTTAGTAGAATGCCTAGTCGCCCTGAACTGTTTCAAATAACCAAGTTATATATATATCTCAATAGTTAGTCTTTTAAAGTAGCATATAACTTAGAAACAAGGTTCAACTTGCCCCTTTTACCACCAATTTACTCTTAGTTAATAATATCTTCATTTGTGATATTAAGCTTTAGTTAGACCATCCAAGCTAGAAATTATGTCAGACTACACTAAGTCTAAGATATAAACAAAATTTATCCTTTGGTTTCGGCATGTGAATAGCCCCAGACCAAACAATCGAACTTGGGAGCAATTGTCTGGTCCTTCGCCTGATAATCCCTCAGAATGAAACAAAAAAAAGTATTAGTCATTCAACGTAGGAACAATTGTTCAAACTTTTTTTTTCAGAATTAGCAAGCAACCGATAGAGAAAATGAGATCAAACAAAGAGCATTATGACTTGAAACGTTAGAGGCAGACAAAGTTGAGTTAGAGGGATTGGATGAGTCGGGACTGTCTGACTCAATGAAAACATTGAAGAACAATATGTTGTCGCTGCATGCGCATGTGGACAGCAGATTGGACTTTATGCAAAGCACCCTAGACGAAATCTTGGACCTTTTACAAAGGCCAGGACTTAGGCCACCAGCACAGTCGCCGTTGCCGTTAACGGCGATGTCTGTCCCCTTTCCCGTTCAAGCTGGCACACAACCAAGTGGTACGTCTGCAGCAGTTGCACAGACTGTTGCTTCTTCTTCTTCAGGGCCAGCGGTAGGAGCTACACCACTGCAACAACTTGTTCCTCAACAGGGACAGCCGCAAGGTCAATGGTACCCTAAGACCCCAATGAAACCGCCTCTTGCTTTCTCAGGCGAGAGGAAGGACGAAGAACTCAACACATGGATGAGAACAGTTCCAGTTTAGTGAAGGCGAAGAGGACCTTGCCAGAGGACGAAGTGGCTACTGTTGCATCTTACCTCGAAGGTAAGGCAAATGGCTGGATGGTATAGTTGCAAAGGTCGGGTATGGACGACGTATGGCGGACTGGGCTCAGTCTATCACGTTAGACCTGTTCTTTGAGATGGTAGAAGCTCGCTGGCACAATCCTCAGCAGGCACAAATAGCCACTAATGCGATAAACAGACTAGATCAAAGAAAATTTAAGTCAGTCAGAGAGCTTACGACTACCATAGAGAGCCTCATCGTCGTTCCAGGCATCAACTACAGTGACCATTTCCTGTTAACTACGTTTATTATATGTCTTCCAGAGAACCTCAGGAACTTATTGGCCAGTGAGGCTCGCCTCGAGTACCATTCGTTTGAGACATGTCTAGAAAAGCCTTAGACTTAGAGGCTACGCTAGGAAATGCTTAACCCTCTCAGAATGACGCGAGGAAGAAGAAGAGTCCGCAGGAATGGAAAAAGAAGGGGGCTAAGCTGATGATGGTTAAGTCCGACGGGACTCAAACAAAAATTGATGAGCTCACAGACCTGCTGGACAGTTCAGAGTACGACGGCAAGGAGACCGCTGAGGGTAGCACCCTCGCCGCAGTAGTTAAGGCTAAGGCTGGTGGCCGAGCGAAGGGCCAACCAAAGAGTCAAGGGAAGGACGCGTCCAATCAGACCAACGTGGCTGATTGGGTTAAGGTAGGTCTTGATCAAGACGTGTGGCGGAACCGCCGAGTGAGTGGCGCTTGTATAAACTATGGTGAATACGGACACACCCAGTACAAGTGTCAGAACGCCAAGGTCACGCAGAAGATACCTCCTAAGATGGGGACATCCTCTTCCCAGGCTTCTAGCTCAGGAAACATGTGAGGCCAGTGAAAGTCTTAGCTGCTTCTACTCATGGTGAAGTGGGCCTAATACCCTCCCCACTTCATGAGCAGGCCATAACTAATGACTTTTCAGTCACCCCGCAGACTCATCTAGACCAAACTATGCTCTGTACGTTAGATGTGTCTGAAGCCTTGAAAGATCTGGAAAGCGAGTGGTCAAACAAGGACCCTCGCAAATCTTGGGTGGCGTTAAGGAAAGCTCATTGAGGGGAACATTTCGTGGTGGAAGTCGATGTAGGAGGCCGCAAATGTGGTGCCTTCATAGACATAGGCTCCACGAGGAATTACATAAGTCGTGACTGTTTGGAAAGGCTACACCTACAGAACCGGGTACGGCACCTTAGTAGAGTTGTAGCATCTACTTTGGCCAACAAGGAGCGCATGATGGTCACAGACTATATCAAGGACGTAGTCTGTACCTTCTCCTATGGAGGAGGAGAACTTAATCATAAGATTTCTTTCTTGGTTAGCGACGACTTACCATTCGACATCTTGTTAGGCATGTCCTACCTTGCGGTTGCTAAGCCCCAGTTCGACTAGGATAAGAAGGTGCTAAAGCATAAGTTGCCCGATGGCAGGACAGTCAGATTGACTGAGTTCAAAGTCAGTAGCATAATAGATACCTATGGCTGCTTGTGCGCATCAGCGTTCTACAACTATTACAAACAGAACCAAGAGGAGGGTATATACCTTGTGTATGTCTCTGAGAAAGGGGAGGCCGTTAAAACACCCCCAGAGATAGAACGTGTCGTTGCTAAGTTCCCTGATCTGTTCGAAGAGCCTACAGGAGTTGTAGAAAGGGAAGTTTTCCATGCTATAGAAATCATTCGAGGGAGTAAAACCCCAAAGGGAAGGATCTATAGGATGACTCCCGTCGAGTTAGATGAACTTCGGCGATAACTCAAAGAGCTGACAGAGAAGGGATGGATCCGGCCTAGTACTTCCCCTTACGGATCTCCAGTATTATTCGTACCGAAGAAGAGGGGTACGTTAAGGATGTGCATTGATTATAGAGACCTCAATGCCATCACCGTGAAGAACGCAGAGCCTCTACCTCGCATAGACGACCTACTGGATAGGGTGCAGGGATGCAAATACTTTAGCAAGATAGACTTGAAATCCGACTATCATCAGATCTCTATAAGACCTTAGGACCAACACAAGACAATTTTTCAGACTAGATATGGTCTGTATGAGTTTGTAGTGATGCCCTTTGGTCTTTGCAATGCGCCGGGAACATTCCAGCACGCCATGAATCGGATCTTCCATCACCACTTAGATAAGTTTGTTGTGGTTTACATTGACGACATTCTGATCTTCAGTAAGTCTGCCGAGGAGCATGCACAGCACGTTGAGACTGTACTTTCACTCCTGCGACAACACAAGTATAAAGTCAACCTAAAAAAGTGTGAGTTTGGTCGCACTAAGATATTATACTTGGGTCATGAAGTATCTGCTGAAGGGATTAGGCCGGAAGATGCGAAGGTGGCTAGTATTCGAGACCGGCCACGACCTCAAACCGTCACTGAGGTCAAATCTTTCTTAGGAAAGTGCGGTGTCGCGCGCATCGGCCCTCGCATGAAAACGATGTAGGGCGCATCGGTCCGGCACCGCACGGCGGCAGCGCGGGACCTTCTCGGCCTCGTCACGCAGGAGTTGCTTTTAGAACCCTTCGTCGCAATATACATGGAGCTTCCACAAGCCGCTCCGGCCGGGTGCGCCAGCCATATCTCTCGCGAGCCCCTACGACAGGATAGGGCCTACGCGAGGCACGACTTACCTACACCTTACGGGAGTTGTCACCTCCCTTCGGTGGGCTTATCCCCGCCGAGCTACCAGTCCACAGTACGAAAGTTAATCAGTTGCAATCGCAGAGGTGGACCAGCCGAGGGCGTTTCTCGTTCACTGTAGCATAGCGGATACGCGCGGTAATACGTCTCTATCGGACCCGCACGCGAACCGACATCTTGGGGGGCTGAGGTCCCAAGCGCGACTCATCGTCGGTCGACTAGGATGCATCCCACACACCACGTGCACTCCACTTTACGAACACACATACACACAAAACAACATATATACGAAACGACACAATACCAACAACGCGACAACGCTCCTAGCCCCTCGGTAGCCAACCCATAACTTTCCTGTGCGGAAATCGGATAGGCGTCACGCGTTGAAACTTAGTATAAAACCGCGCGGACGCAGGGCATACTCACATCGACTTGCAATGCAGGCATACACAAGCAGTCCCAACGATGACGTACTATGTAGTGTCCATAATCAAGCGGTCCCTCATGGATCCGAATACCGCTTATGACACTCAAGTGTCAGACTTGAAGTGTCGTTAGGGCCTAACCCTTCACGACATTGCACGGCTGAAGGAAAAGTCGTGCAGCCGCCGCTGCACCTTAGGCTCTCGACCTGAGTGTCTCGGTAGGTAAATCAAATAGGTTTTTCGCGAGGGAAAACCCGTCCCCTGCAGAGCCTAGGGCTTGGGATGTCCTGGACAAGGACCTCGAATCCCGGCCCAAGACCAAACGTCCGACTAATAAAATCATCAAAAAGCAAGAGACAAGAATAAAAGGAGAGACTTCCCTTAGGCCCCTTAGTCTCAGCTTCTGAGCGGGCTCTAATGTGGGGGCTGTTCAACCCATGCAGACATTCATCCCAAGTATACCCATGTATACATATATAAGGGTTAAATATGTGACGATCATTTTTCATGGTCTCACTAGGGTCTCTCACGATAATACGTATATGTGTGATCGCAGGCAACCAAATCCAGAATCTGATTCACAGCACAAAACTGCCATCACATCAACAAACTAAATCAACAGCCCACACACTACACGGAGTCAACCCCAACCACCTTCGACATTCATACCCCTTGCTTTAGCCATGCAAACCCCAAAACCTTCTGTCCAACCAACCTTAATTAAAACTCAGCACCTTTGTTAAATGACCATTCAATAAAAGTCCGGGTGAAAACCTTAATAAAACAACGAAGATCACCAGGGCTAAAGCCTTTTAGGTTGAGTGTGGAGGGAGAGTTGAAATTGAGTTGTAGACTGACAAATCGGCAACCGACCTGTTATCAGTGATAACAGTAAGTGATCCTCAAGGGATGAAGTTGGATCTAGCCCTGAACTTGGATCAAATGATGAAAAGGACCTGTAACACACGGCAGACCAATCCCCAAGCTAAGATCATGAGTGTATGGAGAATACAACTCCATAATACATCCTCACTCAAAACTTCCTTATTAGTTAAATCTAAGTCTACTTTTAAGTTAGTGCTTAAGCTGAAGGTAGACTAACTGCAAAGTCTCCCCTATTCTGGGTGGATTGCCTGAATCACCTATCAAAATATAATCTATCTCCTCTAAACTAAGAAAATTTTGGCAACGCTTCCCATAGGAAAAATGTCTTTTCATAATTTATACAAGCCGAGATATGAGAGCAGAAATAATCTCTAACTCTGGAAAGTCAAATTCTGTCTAACTCTCTGAATTAGTAAAAATTTGGACAGCACTCCCTTTAGAAAGGGAGACTTCCCAGATTTATACTAAGTCAG
>BFEA01000407.1:998123-1008327 GCA_003427395.1 Chara braunii
TATACTAAGTCAGATATGAAAGCAGAAATAATCTCTAACTCTGGAAAGTCAAATTCTGTCTAACTCTCTGAACTAGTAGAAATTTGGGCAGCACTTCCTTTAGAAAGGGAGACTTCCCAGATTTTAACTCAGCCAGATATATGGAAAGGACAAGCTGAACTCTGACAAGTCAAAAGTTGACTAACTTCTTGGATTTGTAGAAATTTCGGCAGCGCTTCCCGTAGGAAAAGTGGCTCGCCAAGATTTATACAAAGCCAAGCATAAGAAAATATCTCAGAAAATGCAGGAATTGACCTAGGAAAAAAAAAAACGTTATTAGAGAAAATGCAGGAATCAACACTAACTCATATGACTCTAGCACGTGGCGAGCAACTACAACAACTACCTATAGTAATGAAACCCAAACAAACTAGTTATCCCATCCAGTCACATGCAAATCAAACCACGAATGTAAGTACGCTCACCCTCCCAAGTTCATTTCATATAAATAGTTCGTGAATCTTCAAGTTCTTGAATCCTTATACCCATCTTACATTAGACATAGAGCTGGACCATTCGCCATGAAAACAATGCCCAACTTCTCTTTATGATATACACGAACATGTTGCATAACTACTTTTTTCTTCTTTTGGGCAGATGACTAAGTCATTCGCCATGGAAACAATGCCTAGTTGCCCTGAGCTGTTTAATATCCAAAGATTTTAAAAATTCTCTGACTTTGATAATAAGAAAGACAAATATGGGCAGGGGACTGAACCATTCACAGTAGAAACGGGATTCAACTTGCCCCAAACTATTTCTATTTATACTCTGCATTTTCCCTTCTCTCTTCGTAATGATATGGCTTAACGCTAGACCATTCACAGTAGAAACAATGTACAGCTGCCAGTTCACATGCAAATATACATATAGTACTTTCCTTTATACTTAGTTTAATTTGTGTGCGTGGTTTTCAGGCTAAAGTCATTCACCATGGAAACAATGCTTAGCCTTAGACCAAAAATCCTCCCTCAGAATAAAACAAGAATTTAAACCCTTTCAATCAGGCAAAAACCCTCAGAGTTAACTAGAGTAGCCAGGCCATTCACAGTAGAAACAATATTTGGTTCCCTAGAAAACAATAAAATAAACATAGCAACCAGACCATTCACAGTAGAAACAATGCCTGGTCCTTCAGAAAACAGTCAAATAAACATAGCCCTGAGCCATTCACAGTAGAAACAATGCTCAGGCTTTGGTTGGCCCTGTCAAACGCATGCAAAACTGTCTTCCTCCCACCTTTCCCCCATTTCATACCTTAATCTGCTTTCAGTCAAAAGTAAACTGAAACTTATGCTTCACTCTCATACATTTTTTTTCCATTCAATCTGATTAGGTCCTGAAGAGAAAAACAAAAACCATAGGGACAATTCATGCATACATCAATCATATTACAGGGAGATAGGCAAACATGGGTAATAGTGGGTCATACAGATAAAGATGATTTACCTGAAGGTTCCCTGCCTCCAGAACCCCTCATGAGTTGCGGCAGAGCTCGCGCAATCGGTGGGTGGACTCCCCACAGAGTCTTGACGCGGACTTACGGGTTGCAATCCCGCCTGCCGCCTTCCTCTCGTAACGAAGGACTAGAATGAGAGTAAGAAGGGCAGAATGAGGAAATTTATAGTTGCTCAGATCCAAGAATGGTGCTCTAAGTCTCGCTGGAGAGGGCCTTGTAGTCTTGGATCGCCTGAGGGCCCCGCAATGGCAGCCAATGTACCAGCTTGGTCAAAATTCTGGGTCAAAGGGCCGAAAACCGCCTCCTTTGACAAACTCTCAAATCGCAGCAATGGTCGCGTCGTTACCTCACAGGTGGACACTCCAATTTATACTTCGTGCAGGTAGGCCTCCTCTCCCTCACTCATACTTTCCTCACCCCCATCAGCGGCTAAACACAACCGGGTAACTCTCCATCCCAGCAGTTAGCCTCACACTACTTCACTCAACAAGTCAAGCAAAGTCGACATAAACATTCAGCTGGAGTACGACCAGAACGCTGCGCTACAGAGGTAGGCTACGCTCCCTGATCGAGTAAACGCAGTCCGCCAGCCTTCCTGCTAGTGTGCAGCTACAAGCAACATGAGGCAGGTGCTCCAGGCCCGCGGCCTTGCTTCTCTCCGACTACGACCGGTAGGCGAGCAGAATCAAAAGAAATCTCCTCGAGAGCGGGGGGTCAGGCACTCGAGTGCGTACCCCGGTCCACCCCATCCCTCTGCAGCCCGGCCGGCCTTCGCTGCTATAACGGGCAAGGTCAAATGAATCTCCCGCCAGAACGCGGGAAGATACATTGCCAATTCGAAGCGCCCCGAACTCCCCGACTCCACCCCTTTCTCCGAATTGTTTCCCTCTGCTGTCCCCGAACGCAGCCCCTGTCTGTAACTCAAAACCGAGTCTCTCGTAGGGGTACGACCAGGCACACCGGTCCGCCATCTACTACGAGGGCGTGTATAGGGAGGCGCCCCACCATCGTGAACTTATCTCTGCGCGTTGCCATAAGGTAARTACGTCCTACCCTCCCCCTTTTTCTACACACCCGTCTACTACAGAGGGTCGTGCCTCGCTCGAGTTCGTAYSAGAAAGAGCAAGAYGAAAAAACGAATGGATCTTCCGCTAAAGTGCGGGAAGATTCATCACCATTTGTAGAAATCTTCCCTGGCGCAGCCCAAAGTTATTACAGCCCCGAAACCGTAACTCTAATGCCAAATCTAACTTCACAAACCGATTCACGAGGTCAAAAACTCTCGGAATCGAATCTTTACTCGCCCAATTTCGTGAAGGAACGGGCGGGTTTTTTATTTTTCCACTGCGCCATGCTCACTCGTTCGTCCCCTCCGCGCACTATATATATATTTTTTTCAACTCCTATTCCACTACTCAATAGCCAAAACTAATATTCCCGCCGGATTCGCCCTATTCAGAAACCCCAAAAATTGAACTTTACTTCGACAAGATCGGTCAAGAAACGACCGAACTATCGCACCTTCTTCCTCTATTCCCTTCTGTTCGCCATAGCTCCGCGCAGTCTTGTTCTTCTTTGTCTTGTCCTACACTAATCCTTCTTCAAAACTAACTTCATTTTCAGATTCGTCTGGGGTTAAAACCCTGGGATAGCGTCTTGCCCTTCCTGTTTCTACTATGGATCGAAAGATCCGCGTCTCCCTGACTGCGCCCTGTCCATTCCTCTCACCTCCTATCKTTTGCAYCCCTGYRAATGARTCGGGACGCAGATAGCGTCCGAGTGCATTCTCCCTCTGCAGCTTGTCTGCTCCCACTCACTGCCTAGCGCCTCGCTTGCCGCCTCGCTTGCTAGCCGTCCGCAGTCTCTCTCCTGCTTCCTTACTGCTGACCATGCATTGCCTTGCCATCCGCCATTACTATCTCCGAATGCACCCGACGCCTACCACCGTCTGGATTCGTCTCCTCTTTCTCCCGACTAACACCGCCTAGCGTCACTCCCCCACCGCGGCCGACTGCTCAGCGCCCGGCCCACAGCCTCCTGCTGCTAACGCAGCTCCCCACGGCCTTAACGCTCCGAAGTGGACACCACAACGCTGTCGAACGATACAGGCAGTAGAAGGCGGTTGTAGGAAACGAGGTCCGATCTGCTGAATCTTCGGAAGGAACCAACCACTAGACGGTTTTATTGGTCTTTTGCCCCTATATTCAAGCCTGACGAGATGATTTGCACACCAGTATCGCTGCGAGCTTCCCCCTCGCTGGCTCGTCGCAGTCCCTTCTAACTCTCCATCTCACCTAGCCATGCTATATTCTGCATACACCCGGTTGTGCGCCACGCCCAGGTTCACTTTCTTAGCTTTGCTCGTTCCCCCCCACCTTGCCCCGTAGCGGCCTGTTACGGTCAGCACAGGGTTCGATAGCACAGCGGTCCGGCCTTGGCTCGCCCTCCCATTCCTGCCAGCCCACTGACCTTGCCGTTTTGTCACTTCGTGGTCCGACAGCGTCCAAATGCCGAAGGAAGCAATCGGCTGTCGGTCCCAGCCAGCTTATGCCTATCGTTCTTGCGCAGGGGCCATGCTAATCTTCTCTGTATCGTTCCAATTTTACTGGATGTCCCGAAGGACCTCCACTGTGGCATTGCCCTACGGCCCTTTCGAACTCAAACACCCTCAGGCCAATTCAAAATAACTGGTCCTATTCATCGAGTTCCATCATCTGGGCTCAAATACAGGTCTGTAGTTCAACAGTTCAATGGTGTACCCTCTGAGATGGGCCTTTGAGTGTCGGCCTCGCCCACGGCGCCGTGTCCTAAGACAAGACGAGGCGCGACTTCGACGCAGCCACAAAAACAATTTGTAATTGCAGTTCATGCAAACCCCCCCCCGCGAATGCAACACTCCCTATGTGACTTTATCGCAGCCTCGTGTCCCTGAATGGGACACGATACACATGACCCGAAAATAATAATAAAAAAAAAAATAAAAAAATAAAAAAAACAATATACAAATAACTTAATATTGGTAAGGATCAGCGGGGCTGCTGATACCTTACCAGTGCTGAGGGGCAGGCCCGCCGCCGCTCTCGCCAGCAAAAATCCGAGGGGGAAAGCCCCGTCGGGCCCTCAACCCCTCGGTCTCCTCCGCGCCGCTTGCTGCTTTCGGGCCGACGCCCGCCGGCCTCGATCCTCGAACCTCCGTAGTAATAGTCCGATGCCGTAACCTTAAGGGCTAAGCCCAAGCCTGGGGCTGAGTCCCGCAAAATACCATATAGGCAGTGCGGCGCGACGCTCTTGGGCCAACCAAACGGCTGCGTGGCTCCCATTTGCCCGCGCCGGTTTGCTTATACCATGTCATAACTACCCCGCGCGCCACACTATGACACCCCGCTTACCGCACGAAATCGCGCCGTTATTGCATATGCCGTCGTCGGGGTCGTTTCTCCGCACACGCGCTTGACCTACTAATCAAAAAGAAAATATCCTTAATCCCTGCTTAATAAAAAAAAATAATATCACCAAACGAAACGACCGAGGTCCGGGCCGACTTTACGATTAAATAACAGAAAAAAAATCACGCGCGCCTTAAACCTGCGCGCCCACGCACTCGCTATTGCGGTCAACCTCCCAGTCAAAGCAATTACTGACGCAACCGTGCTTAGCGGGGTATACTTAAACTTTAAACCAAACAATTTTCTGTTAATTGCAAAAACCTAGGGCGGATACCCTTGTAAGGGTATTCGCACCGACAACGAGGGCCCTCCCGGCCATGTCACGCAGGAGTTTACCTAAAACATAGATTTTAGAGACAACTCGGGAACGTCTCATACTGTTTCGTGAACCGCCGAGACGGACGCGGTTGCTTCGCTCCTTCGCCGCTCTAGCCGGGTGCTAGTTATACATCCCACGGTCCCCTACGACAAGACAGGTTCCCGCAGGGCATAAGCTTGCTTCCCTAAGGGGCTGTCACCACCCTTAGGGGCGTATCCCTCCCAAGCTACTGATCCACATGCGAAGGCTTTTATGTGCAATCGCAGAGGTAGATGAGCCGAGGGCGTTTGCTCGTTTCGCTGCAGTATAGGAATTGTTTGGCTAAACGCCGAATGAACCCGTGCGTCGTTCGTTCCCTGAGGCGCTGATCTCCCAAGTACGAAGTGTACGCCGGTCGACTAGGACATTCTCAACCAAACGTGAAAACGATCCTTAGTCCCTAGCAATCAAACAACAAAAATCCCCATACTTAAAACAAAATTACACAATCCAAATCGTTGACTTGATGAGCTGGTCTGCCAAAGTGTCTATTTTTCGACCTGTATGACTGAAAGAACTTTTATATTGTCGTTCCAAGATTATTAATTTAAAGAAATAAACTAAGAATGATTTTTTTATCATGACTACTGAAACTTGTCATGAATAGCTTTTGTAAATAAATATCACTGGCACCATGCAGATCAACAAGTGATCTGGTTTCTGTTTGAACTTCCGGTTCAACCGCGCTTCCGTACCGTATTCAATTATTTTGGAGGAGCGAGTAACAACCTTGTTGGTCGCTTTGCCCTCCTATACAATAATTACTCTTTCTGTTCCACGAATGATGGGGTATCCATCTCTAATGCCAAGTTACGCAACGCAGAAATATTTCATCTTCCGCTGCTTTGCTTGACCACCTTTTCAGACGTTCGCTTTTCACTCTATCCAGCTTATTTTTATGCGAATGATTACCCCTCTATGCATAAGCATGATAGTGAAATCATCGGGGTAATCCGAATACTATCCATCCGGCGGTCCTAACTACATAAAGTGTTTTGTTTTTGTTTTTGGATTACCTCATGAAACCATTAGCTATATGGTTTCCTCAAAAGGTATGAGTCCATGCAAAGTGTTTTCTAGAATCTGAGTAAGATTTCAGAAGACGATGTCTAATCCTGGTAAATCTCTCGCCCGTCGCGCACCTATGCATCCAATAAATCCAAACGTGTCAGCTCCTCGTCGTCGAAGATCAAGGTAGACACTCGTCCACATCGCAGGACTCTAATGATTCAAGTATTATAGAAGGAGGTCATCCGAAAGGCTAGTCTCCAAACTATAACTCGGAGAGGTCGACTAAGTCCAAACAGGTGTCGAGTCTTCGTGTCCCGGATCCGGATGACGCCGAAACGTCTGCCGGACGAGGTAATCGTGATACTCACAATGACTCGTGAGAGACATTGGAGATTACTAGCGCGGTGGAAATACAAGGTATATCCAAAAAACTCGTTCTGAGTCCGGGCCGTATTTGCCCGGAAATCCGCGCGAGTGGTGGGAAAAAATCCCTCGCCGTTTCGTACAAGCCTGATGAAGCCAATCCATGCAGTAGGAGAACCGTCTTGAATCCGTAAAAGTTGCTCCGCTCCTCTGACGAGATCGACTTCATGTGTGTCGCTCACCAGCAGATACCTCGCGATCGTCAAGTCTCGTCTTGCTCCAGGCATCTGCGTATCAGAACGAATCCAGGTTAGTCACGTAAAAACTCATCGAGTTCTTCCGCTTCATTTTCCAGTTTATCATCATACAACGCTTCGGCCCCAATAATTGCGAACCTATTGGCACGAAACCGCTTTCCGTAGTATATGCCAAAGAATGGACCTTGTTGCTCATTTAGCCAAAGCACGTAACGGACGAACATCAACCTTATTTCAGGGATTTCGTCCACTCGTGGGTTGATCTCATAAGGTTGCAACACCACCAGGTTCATATTGACGAAATGAAGCTCAGGCAACGGCGGTGCGAACTCGTAATGAATAATATTCAGGTCGTTATCACTCTGAAAATAAGTCGTCTTGAGGGTCTTTGAGCACTACCACCCCAAAATCGCGGAACGTCCTCTTCAGAATATAATTCCGACGGATTATAAGTAAGTCGTCCTATCCTTTCTACCCTCACTCCATCACGCCTCTGGAGTTCAACTCTCTCCGCTGCGCATCACGATTGTTGAGAAGGAATAGTTCTGTGACTCTCATAGCCATCTGAAAGAAAAAGAAAGCCGAATGTGATTAAGTTAAAACTAAGTATCACTTAAAACATTTGTCTTTCTTCTGGCCCGTGCTTCTTATGGCACGACCAACCTCGTCAGGAGTATCTAAATGTACTCTGTTCAGCTAGTGAAACATGAGTCGGGCTGCTTGTGGCACCAACTCTCCATACGTTAGTGGTTCCTAGGGTTACCACTGAAACAGGATGGCTAAGGCAGTTTTCCTTTTTCGCAAGGCGTCAAGAAAATAAGTTTATTCAGTATGGATGCCTTTTCCATTACCCTAAGAGGTGGTCTGGGATACTCCTCCTCCTCACCCGAGTACAAAACTCGGATCTCAGAAGTCGGGCCGTCTCCACCGAATCGGCATAGTACCCCCCCGCAAGGCGGTCCACTCTGAGTCGATAACAGGGCCGGTCCCTGAGGCAACGAACCCCCGCCCCAGATGCCTCCTAGAAAAATGGAAAGACACCTACACGGCAGACAAGTAGAATCTTGCTGCCTAGCGCAAAAATAAACTCAGACGAAGAAATAGAAATCATAGAAAGATAGCATCATTCAGACTGACAGGCATAGATGGAAGAGGGTTATTCGGGAAAGAATGGGTAACCTGAGGAATAAGTCTAAACCAAGTTGAATTTCTCTTTCTTATGCTCGCTTCATTTCTCGTCCTTTTTTTTTTTTTTTTTAATATATATAGAACATAAGCACAAAGATGAAAAGTCAACCATTCTTTCACCGTCATCACCCTTATCCATTTCAGTCCATTTGTCGTACGTGCAGTCAAAACCCAACGACACACAGACCACCATGCAATCCTTTTCTATTGTCAGACTCCCTGTCATACACGCAAACGCACAAATTCTCTTTCCCTTTTCAATGAACATTCAGTAAAACAGGTCGAAGCAAGTGTGGGTTCACTCAGGTGTGAAGGGAACTGAGTCAATTTAACTGACTGACCTTGAGTGAAGTTGGACTGAAGATAATAGCGGCCCACTCAAGAAAAGCCGTATAAAAATTATGCTCCTCTGTCAGTGACAGTTGTCTTCAGTTGTCGACAATTAATCCACACTCCTCCTTTTACCACAACCACCTGCCACAACGCCTCCTCACTATCTTTCAATAAGTATCGCCGCCATTGATTTTCACTGCCACCGCGTCACCATGCCATCAAAACTCACGCCACTTCTGATCCCCCACTCCAGCGGCACCTCCCCTATACCAAGGTTTAACTGCCGCTCAATGTAGAAATATTACCGCCTGTAACCTCGCTTCGCCGCCCTAAAATTCTTGCAGCGCTCCCGCACCACGGCTGGTTGAACCGGAGTCACCGTCGAAAATATTCCAACAGCGCTACCGCACCCCCGCCGATAAAACCTGAATTGCCGCCTCGAAAATCCGGCAGCGCTCTCGCACTACCGTTGAAAAAGCCGGTGCCGTCGCTGCAGAATTTCGGCAGCACTTCCTTACTACCGCAGTAAAAAGCCGGCGCCGATGATGCAGAATTTCGGCAGCATACCCCCACTACCGCAGTAAAAAGTTGGTGCCGCCGCTACAGAATTTCGGCAGCATTTCCCCACTACCGCAGTAAAAAGTTGGTGCCGCCGCAGCAAAATTTCAGCAGCACTCTCGTACTACCGCAGTAATAGCCTGTGCCGCTTGTTGTAGTACCACAGTGCCACTGGGCCTGTCCCGTAGGACCAGCACCAACCAAAGGGGAGGGGAGCAGAGTGCTCCCTGCCTTGGCTATGGCTGCCCAGTCCTCCTCCTGGTGCTCCTCTGCAGTCCTCCAGCTCCTCCTCATGTTGCCTCAGGCAACAGCTCCAGCAGCCAGCACTCAAGTGTGCTCGTCACACACTGGCAACACGAATGCTTTGTGTGGCAGCTGGGAGGCAGCTGCCTTTTTTTTATATTGGCTGAGAGGAGTTGAACGTGACTCCTGCCCCCAGGCAAAAACGCGGGCTCACAGAGAGTCCTTGATCTGGCCTAGATCCAGGGTTGACTGTGGCCGCACCACAGCCACAGCCTTAGTGTGGGGCAGTTTCTTTAACTGCCCTATTTTATTTTTATTTTTCTCTTTCCCAGATATCTCGGAATCTGGCGAGATAGCTGGTCTCCTGCCATTTCCAAAAGTTTTTTTCTTTTATTTTTCTGATAAGGGGTTGGAAAGTTACAGCCCCTTACAGTTTGATGTATCTGGACCCCTTTTCCAGGGCAGATACATCGGGGAAAAGGCTGTACTTAGCCTTTTTCCCTTATGGCCCTTCAATTTTTAGGCTCCCTCTAAGAACGGGAGCCTGACAGTTACCTCTGGCAGCTTTTACCAGAGGTAGCACCACATGAGGACAAGTGTCCTCACAAGAAATTAAAGAAGAGAAAAAAAGAAAACAAACTAACTTTCTAATTCCTGCTGAACCTGGCTTTTACCTTGGCCAGGTGCATGCTGTTGCATGCAACAACCCCCTTCCTTTTCCTCTGCTGTCCTCCCCTGAAAACGGGGAGGCAGTTGGCAGGTTGGGAGGAGTAGGACCTCCCCCTCCCAACTTCCACGTCCCTCTCTCTCTCCCTTTATTCCATGCTTGTACTGTGCGCCGCGAGATTCAAGATCTCGCGGCCACAGTAAGTTGGCAAAAAAACGAAGTGGGAGCTTTTGTGCTCCCACACAGTTTAAAGGACTGTTTCTTTTCCTACCACGAGGCAAC
>BFEA01000407.1:1065199-1077899 GCA_003427395.1 Chara braunii
TGAGTAACCCAAATCACAAGTAACCAACATGAGATCATCCATAGATGAATCGGAGCACTACCTACTAGTGAGTGAATGAAAAACAAGAGTTTGAGTAGCCCAAATCACAAGTAACCGACATGAGATCATCCATAGATGAATCGGAGCACTACCTACTAGTGTGTGAATGAAAAAGAAGAGTTTGAATAACCCAAATCACAAGTAACCAACATGAGATCATCCATAGATGAATCGGAGCACTACCTACTAGTGTGTGAATGAAAAACAAGAGTTTGAGTAACTCAAATCATAAGTAACCAACATGAGATTATCTATAGATGAATCGGAGCACTAACTACTAGTGTGTGAATGAAAAGCAAGAGTTTGAGTATCCCAATAAGAAGAAGAAGATGAAGAAGAAGAAGGAGAAGAAGAATAAGATGAAGAATAAGGAGGAGAAAAAAAGAAAAAAAAAAGGATAAGAAGAGGAAGAAGAAGAACAAGAAGAAGAAGACGACGACGAAGAAGAAGAAAAAGAAGAATAAGAAGAAGATGAATAAGAAGATGAAGAAGAAGATGAAGAATAAGATGCATCCTCTTCCTCCAACTCACCTTGTTAATGTCTCGAAAATGGAGTTCCAATCGTGATAAGGTTTTCCTCCTCCTTGCACAATTCCTCCTTGGCTATGGCTCCCTCCTCCTTCAAGCCTCTCTCCTTCCTTTCTCACCTCTTCCCAAGTTGCCCTAAACTCCCATCACCATGGCTATGGAATCCTCCCCTCTAGGAGGGCTAATGAGACTCTCTCTAGCCTCTTTCTCTTCCTCACACCCTGGGGGCTATGGCGGATCACCCCCCCTAGTGCCAGCCTCACTACCTCTAGTCTCTAGAGCTCCTCTCCCTAGCTCATGGTCTCCACCAAGCTCCCAAACTGGCATGGGCTCTCCTCTCCTTTCTCCAAGTGAAAAAGTGCTCTCATGAACTCAGTTGGGCAGCATGGGCACTCCTAATGCAATTGTGAAAATGACGGACTGAATTCCCAGCTTATGTAGGCTGAAACCAGCAGTCCGGCCAGCCCATGAGCCTCCCCATGTGCCTTAAGGTGAACCGAGGTACCCCCAAAGCAAAATTTCACTACTAGGCCCTTCCGGAGGTACCCAGACCTCTTTTTGGCCAAGTACATGCAGTCCGAGTGGTTGGTACCAACTCGGATTGCCTCTTGGCCTACTCTGGCCTCCTTGTCACCTCACAAATGCTGCCATCTTGGGTCCTAATGCCCAAGGGGCAATTTTACTTGAGAAAAAAAAACCCAGTGGATATTTTTCTCGATTTTTTCAGTTTGTACCTCATTTTTGGTAGGCCGATATATTTTTTCATGTAGCGGCACATCTTTAGCCTTGGATCTAGCTGAGATCCAAGGCCAACAATAATTCGTGTCACCCCCCTGGTAGCCCTTGCTTCAATTTTGAGCCCATAAGTCCACTTTTTCAAATTTTGGTGCATCTGGCTCTCTTTTTGGACCAAATGCACTGTTTCGTCCTTTTCCCTCTTTTGTTTCTTTCCATTTTGGGCTGCCATCTCATTCCGAAGCTAGGCGTTTTGAGCTGGCCCACAAAAAACGGCTAGTTCTTTTTCACCATGAGATCTGATCTTAGATCTATGGTCCAAAAGAAAACCAGTCATTTCCCCTTCGCATTTTCTCTCATTTTCTTCTTTTTAATTCAAATGTTTATTGAGATATGGCCCCAAAGGCCATATCTTTGTAATCCGGATTGGCCTCCCTCATTCTAGAAGGGATGAGGTCACAGTTGGGACCTGCCAGTCCCTACTGTGCAGGTTCCAATAGTCCGGCACACTCCTCTCCACTCTTTTCTCCCTTTTTGTCTCATTCTCCCTCCATTTTCTCTCCTTTTTCTTTCCTTTTCTTTTATTTCAGTTGTGACAAGTGTCAAACTGTGCATCCTCTTTCTAGGCCTTAGGCCCTCCTTCAAGGCTCGGTTCATGGCTGATACTTGGTCGTTATATCTCGGATTTCAATAATGGCACCCCCATGCTCCTAGGGGGCTCCACTTTGTTCTCATTTGTCCGATTTTGATCCCCCTTGGCTCCGATTTTATGAGGACAACCTTTTTTCCATGTTGAGCCTCTTAAGGCTCTATTTTCTCATGCCTAGCTAGTCCGAGATATTTCGGACTGCTGGGCAGCCCTCCCAACCTTATTATTTTACTTTCTTCTCTCCCCATAACTCTCCCACTTGCCTACTAGTGGTGCTAATATTTCCCGCCATCTAGATCCTCAATCTCGACGGTGTCGTTTGCTTGCACAATTATTCTTTGTGCTTACTCACGGTTCCCTTGGGACATCCCAAGTCCCCATCACTTTCCTCCATACTAGTCATATTTTTTTGTCCCGTCGGCGGTCCCACCGGCGCGTGTCTCGTTTTCCGTCTTTTATTATTTGGACCCACTTGGTCCCCGACATCATTCCGGACGGTGTCCCATTTTTTATTTTTGGGGCCCTCTTGCGCTTGGTGGTCCCATCCCCTCTACATGCGTGCCGATTTTTCTAGGTCGTGAGATCTTATCTCACGGTCGCCGTTTACCGTCCCCCATGCCGAAATTGCTCCTTTCTAGCCTTTTGGGTTTGTCGTGGCTCATTTTCCCTTAGCCTAGGCATCCCCATGCAGTCCGTTATTTCTCGGACCGCAATCATGGCCATTTTTCTAGTCCCACAGCCCCACAACTTGCCCCATGGTAAAAGAAAATGAAGCGTTAAATTTCCAAGTGCATCTGGGTTCAATATTGGCTCCGGATGCACCTAAAACATGTGTTTTCTCCTCCCCATGCAGTCCTGTTCCAACTCGGACTGTAATGGGGGTCAATTCCCTAGCCCCAATGCCCCTCATCTAGCCCCTACTTGAAAGAAAAAGAAACGGCCAACTCCCAAGTGCATCCGGACTTGATTTTGGCTCCGGATGCAACCAAAACATGTGTTTCTCCTCCCCTATGTAATCCGTTTTATTTCGGTTGCATAAGGTCTTGGTTTTCTTTGATTTTCTCTGCAAAAATTAAAGAAAACCAAAGTCCTTTGTAACCGCCATATTCCAGAATGAATCTTGTCACGGATGAATCTCCCCAAGTGACCGTTTTTTACCGTTAAAGCCCTTTTCTCTTTTTTTTTCTTTTTTTTTTCCTCCTTTCTTGGATAGTAAGGACCTGCCAGTCCCTACTTGTGGCAGTCCCTACTGACGGTCAACTCACTCACTCCCTCTCACTCTTTTTGTCTTATTCTCCCCCAATTTCTTTTTTTCTCTTTTTTTTCTAGCATGCCAAGTGTCAAGTGGCCGTTAAGGCCCTTTTCCTCTTAGTTTTAGCCCTTCCTATGCCCAAGGTGCAGTCCGTTATATCTCGGACTGCAATAATGGCCTCCTCATGCCTATGGGAGCTTCCTTTTACTCCTACCTTTCTCCCATAATAGCCCCTCCTACTCCGATTTTCTCCAGGAGACCTACTTTTCACATGGGGTCTCTTTTGACTCTATTTTCTTCAGGGAGGCTGATCCGAGATTTTACGGATTGCTCCCATGCCTCCCACTTCAAGTTTCTTTATTTTTCCTTTTCCTTTTGGTCTCCTCGTTTGCTACAGCTAGCGCTTACACTAGTGGTGCTAATATTCTTGGCCGTCAAGATCTCGATCTTGACGGTGCACCTTGCCTTTATTATTTCCCCTCATGCGGTGCCGTCGTTTCTTCTTGGGACTTTCATACGTCCCCGCCATCCGTCCCGGCGGCGGCCCCCGACACTTAGTCCCACCGGCGGTCCCCAGCACTTAGTCCCACTGGCGGTCCCCGACACTTAGTCCTGCGAGTGGTCCACGACACATTTCACCCCGGATGCCATTATTTTTCCTTGATCCCACGTGGCCCTGGGTGCCTTTCCTGAGGTTTTCCACGCCCCTTGGGCGTTTTGCCGCCCCACGGTGACCTTTTTCTCTCGTCTTTCTTGCGCCTTGCGCGCTCGCATTTTCTTGGTCGCGGGGCCTTCAACCTGAGGCTCCCGTAGGTGGCCCCCATGTTGGACCCTTGTTCTCCTGTTTCCTATGGCCTCCGGGCCGCCCGTCTCTCGACTCCCTCGTTTCTTTGTCGCCGCCGTGCTGCGTTTGTTGGTTCAAAGGCCCTTTGGCCTTAGTCTTGTTGCATTCCAATGACCCTCCCGACCTCATACTATGTTCTGCGTGCCCCTGTTCTTGCGCTCACTCGCTCGCTATTGCCGGTTCTCTCCCTCTGCGGTTTTCTCCCTAGGGCATTACTCCCTCTCCTGGTCTAATCTTTTATCTTTTCTCTCTCCCGCCTCGTCACTCCAGATTTCTTTGTCGTGCACAATTTGTCTATGTTCAATCTTATTCGGAACCCACCAGTCCCGACGGCGGCCTGACCCATCCACGAGGGACAAAGGGAAGGAGGTCGTTCACGAGCCATGGGGCCAGCAAGGCCGTTTGTTTAAGGATGCACACATGTCGGCTCACTGTCAGGCGCATCGGGATGGACACGGCGACTGCTGTGGGAAAAAGGAAGGAGAGAGAGGAGACGGCGAGGCCAGGCGGGCAAAAGAGGATGAGACAACACACCATCACGGGGTATTTTTCTTCGCAATAGCAAATGAAGTTTAAGAAAAAAATTTTGCGGTTTCTGTAAAGTCAGCGCTTGTCATTCAATGTTGTCCAGAGTGAGCCCCGGAAGGATTTCGTGAGGCACGTTAAGGACTTACCGGGGCCGGTAAAGGTTTTGTGGCCGTCCCACAATGAGATCGCCGACATGGACACAGTTGCCCGCACTATCGACGATGTGGTCGGGGATCTCACAGAGGTCAGGGCTCCTTTCTATGTGACGGGGGCCACCATCATGTCCGATGACAGGAAGTCGTGGGACGCGAGGCCGATCGTTAACTTCCTTGCCGGAGGGCGGAGTGATAATGGTGCGCACAATGAACAGGGAGGGCGAGAGAGACCAGGCGGGTGACGTCTTGGGGCGCTGGATCGAGGTGTTTGATGACTTTCCTCCTCGATGGGTGAATGCCATCTGCACGGACTCTGCCTCTGCGTACGTCGATGCAGCAAACATGCTACAGGGTCCTGAATAGAGGTCGGAGATTCGACGGATCACGTGGCTGCCGTGCGCGGTGCATGCCTGCAACAAAATGTTGTCAGACATTGGCTTGTCAAGCCTGTGGTCGAAGGACATTATTGTGCGCGGGAGAGCGGTGGTGCACTTCATCAAGGAGCATGGCGCCGCTCTCTACCTCTTCAGGGGGGAGAGCAAGCAGATGGGGCTTGTTCATCCCTGCGAGACACGATTTGCCTCCGTGTTTTCCATGATGGAGCGTTTGATGGCAGTCAGGTCAGCGTTGGAGAGGACGATGGATGGCGATGGTTGGGGTTTGGTTCCCTGGGACAATAGTGTTGCTCAGCTGGCTTGGTGGGTGAGGTGGCAGGTGCGGCATGGTCCTTGGTGGGATTCCATGGGTATCCTCGTCCGCATCATGGAGCCCGTGTACGACATGCTTCGTAGGTTGGACCGAGGAGGGCTGCACATGTCGAGGGTTGTGCAGTGGATGCAGGACGTGACTTACGATGTGGCATGCGAGGTCCGCGCACTTCGCAGGCGTTGCACTCTTCATTATGCAGAAGCTGCAGGCTCGGTGCGCTCACATGTTGGAGCCCGCGCACGCCGCTGCTCACCTTCTCTGTCCGAGTCACAGAGACTTGAGGTACTACGAGGGCGTCATCAGCGACAATGATGCGAGACTCGTACAGGAGGCGGAGACGTACATTCGCACACAGACTAGGTTTAGTGTCGCGAGCCCGGAGTACGAGGCTGCATGTGCCCAGCTCCGCGACTTCCGCACACGGAGAGGGGGGATTGCGTGGGGTGGGAGGGACGGAGACAGGGAAGGGCAGAGGTGTACCGGCGACGTGGAGAAGTATGAGGCCGATTGTTGGTGGTCGAAGTGGGGACAATGCGCCCCGCAGCTGCAGGCCATCGCTCTTCATGTGATGTACATGTGAACATTTTTCTTTCCCGCAGATCCACGAGGCTGTGCACACGAAGAAGCGCAACAAGCTCGAGTTCGAGAAGGTTGCGAAGTTGGTCGAGATCTCAGCCAACGTCCACCTTCTCTCTCATCAGCGAGCTGGCCGCGGGTTTGCATTGCCATGGACGGTCGACGAGTCCATGTTGGATATCGAGGGAGGCATTGGGACTCAGCCGTCTTGGCAGGGGACGGACCCCAGCAGGTCGCAGGAGGACCGGGAGAGGCAGAGACGTTCCTGGATGCGAGACCAGTGCGGGTCGAGAGCTCCTCCTGGAGAGGTTGGAGATGTTTTCGGGACTCGGGCTGCCAATTTGCGGCCATACCCCAGAGACGACGACAGTAGTGACGAGGGGCCTGAGGGATTTGAGGAGCGGGTGGGACCTCAAGACCATCCCGCTGGAGGACCTGGAGAGGCTGATGAGTGGAGTGACCCGGAGGAGGTCCATAGACGTAGTGGTGGGGGCGACCTTTTTGGCGGAGGTGACGGGAGCCCTTTTGAGCGAGAGCGGCCTTCGTCTCCGGGGCCACAGTCTGTCGATACGCAGGCGGCGCACGACTCTGCGCGTTCCAGGGCGGCATAGTCAGCTTGCGGTGGCGGTGTTGCAGGGTAGCATCTCGGACGTTTGCGCAGTGGGATGGCTTCATCTGGGGTTGTTCCCCCTCCGTCAGGTGAGCTTCATCGAGGTTCGTCCCCGAGAGGGCAATTGCATAGATTGGTAAAGGGGCCGAGACAGCATTTAGAGGAGAGATTGGTGGGCGGTCCTTCACACTGAGAGCGTCGAGAGAGCAGTGGAGAGGCCGACTGGTCGAAGTACTCCTCCGTTCGGAGGAGATGGATGCAGTCCAATTCAGAAGGCGGTTGAGACGGAGGGTGTTGGGGGGGCTGGTGATGACAGGGTGTCGATGGGTGGCGGCGGAGGTTTTAGTCAGTTTGGTAATTTGGGACTGCCGCACGGAGAGAGCGATTCTCAGGGGGACGTGTCTGCCGGCATGCAGGCCATATTACAGCAGATCAACGCTTTGCAGCCAAAGACTTTTACCCCTGCCATGCACGGAGAGTTAGGAGCGTCGCCAGCGGAGATAGAGAGAGACGAGGAGGCGACACCCCCTGGAGAGACATCGACAGAGAGGTTGGACTAAGTTGGACAAGCTCGAGAGTCGTCGAGCTTGCCTCCTGGCACGAGCTGACCCCAGGACACAGGAGTTGGCCCGTCTAGTGTTGGAGGAGTGACAGAGACAGTTGGGGATGTTTAGGGAGTTGCCCCCTGACGCACAGGCGGCCGGCGATGTCGACCCTATGACAGAGGTTCGCTACGAGACGCAGGCGGAGGCAACTGTGCTCCAACCAGATTTGGCAGGGATGCAGGGGGAGGCAGCTGTAGGCCCAGGGACATCAGCAGAGTTGCATGGGGAGGCAGCTGGCGGCGGCGACGACAGAGCCGAGACGGGTGGAGGGACAATAGTTGGGGTGCCGGGGGAGGCAGAGGGTTTGCATGTGACTGCGCTCACCACACCAGGCGACCCGCGTCCAGTGCCCGACCAGCGTCTTCATGACAGGCAGAGGACCAAGGATGCTTTCCTTGAGACTGAGGAGATACCTCTTGGTTTGGAGGATATACAGACGGGTCAGTCAATGGGCGTTGATGACGACACAACATTGGCACGGGCAGGTATGATGTGGCCTACCACGGGGGTTGGGGGGGATGTTGGCGGGGACGCTGTTGTCGGGGGGGTAGAGGAGCGAGTCCATGCTGATCCGGTGTCATTGATTGAGGGCGGTTGACATGCAGAGGACGATGGCGGGGCTGGAGCGAGACAGGAGGTGATCGGCACGCCTGACAGAGGGAGGCATGAGGCGTCGCGGAGCTTGGTGGTTCGCATAGCCGTGGGCCCGGTTGTGCGACATGAGGAACCATTTCCTATAGATCCGATGCGTCCTGCGGGTGGTGTCGCCTCGATCGTCGAGCGACGTATAGGCAGGGGCATGTGCGCGCCTCCGATCCCCCGTTTCGCACCGTCTAGGGAGAGGACACAGTCGCGGTATGTGCCGCATCCTCGCGGCACCCTTCCATTCGACTGTATGACCGCCGAGGAGTTGGAGGCGCATGGCACGATGGATTACACCGGGATAGACACCGGTCGACCGGACTTGTCTTGGGCGCCAACCAGCCCGAGCTTGCCATCTGGAGGTTCTATTGCAGTGCCCTCTCAAGGGGGTGCAGGGCCCTTGTCACGGGGGTCCGCAGATGTCCAGCCGCATGACAATCAAAACGAGGTCGGCTGCTCACAGACAGAGAGACACGAGCGACCACGGACGGGACACGATGTTGTTCGGTCGCACTGATCGGCCATGGAGCGAGACGAGAGGAGTGACATCTGCGAGCGCGGCTTGTCAGCCGGGTTTGAGAGGGGTATCCACCTGCGGGGGTCGTCGAGATGTTGTGGCGTCGGGGTTTGGCGATAGAGGTGGGGATAGTGGCGACATCCGTGGCGGACGTGAGGGTGCGCGGGGTGGCGATGCACATGTGGTGCAGCGGCCACTGACGTATGGGTTGAGAGAGGCCTCCATCATTTTAGGGGAGCCCGAGGTGGGTCGACGAGCGAGACAGGCCCAACATGTGCCAATCAATCGATGCAAGGAGGGGTTGACTTCAGGAGCAGACGGTCTGCCTATGCGCCGCGAGTCTCGCCGACATGTTGATTTAGCAACTACAGGCGTCTGACCTAGCAGAGGTAGGAGAGTTATCATGGACGATGACCCCGACGACCCTCTTGAGCCTTCCCATGCTGGTCATGGAGAGCAACCTCGTCGTGGCAGGGGTCGACCGCGTGGCAGTGGTGGGACACATGGACGAGCTTCACATCGGTCTGCTCAGCGCTCGCCTTCAGATGAGGATCCTTGACCGTGTGCATACGTTTTTTTTTTTTTTTTTTTTTTTTTTTTTTTTTTTTTTTTTTTTTTTTTTTTTTTTTTTTTTTTTTTTTGTATAGTTTTTTTTTTTTTTTTTGTCTTGTGTAGCGTTCACTGTAGCGTTCACCGTGGTTCACTGTTCACACTTCTTTATGTTTGGCACTTAGACACAGGCACTGGGTGCGGTCTTCGACATTATGTGTCAGTCGCTTTTTTCTTTTGTTTTTAGCGACATTGATTTGCGTATTTTTTGTTCTGTTTTTTTTTTTTTTTTTAGTCACAGGACCATAGCTGTTCTCCGTCACGGCATAGTAGTTCGGGATTTTACGTAGATGACGTGGGCGTTAAGGGATTTCTTTATATCGTTGGATCCAGGTTCTCCGTCACGGGCAGTTGTTTGACTCTATGTGACAGATGCATTTTGGCATGATTTTGCTACTATCCATGCTACACTTCTTTTCGTTTCGGTTTAGACATTGTCTCGGCATTTGTGGTGTTTGTGTTTTGTGGATGATGAGTGTCAAATGTATCGGTTTATGTTTTTCCACTTTCTCATTGTATGCTTTTGATAAACCAATTTGTGAACTTGCATTTCCGTCCACGAATGACGAATGGAGTGACAATTAGATAAATGTGGGTGTATGTATGCGTGTGTTTGTTTTTTCCAGCTCTCCAACAACACCCAAATTGACATCTCAGAAAACCAAAGAACCGTTGCTGAATTATCCGTCCAATGCCCCGGCCAGGGTTTGGGCGCTGGGGTGCGGGGGGGTTGGGGGGTTGTTGAATGGAGGGTGTGGTGTAGGGTGCTGTGACAAACATGCTGTAGGCGGGCCGACGGGGTGTGGGGGGGTTGAGGGGTGTTTGAATGGAGGGTGTGGTGTAGAATGCTGCGGCAAACATGCTGTAGGCGGCCCGACGGGATGTGGGCGTTCGGGCGACGGGGCGGTTGGGCGCTGGGGTACCGGGGTGTGCGCGCTGGGGCGCCGGGGTGTGGGCGCTGGGCCGCCTGGGTGTGGGGTGGTGGTGCGCTGGGGCGGTCAGGCGCTGGGGCGCTTGGGCGCTGGGATGTGGGGCGCTGGGCTGCCGGGGTGTGGGGCGCTGGGGCTCTGCGACGCTGGGGTGTGGGCCGCTGGGGCGCTACAGCGCTTGGGCGCCGGGGTGTGGGGCTCTGGGGCGCCGGGGCGCTAGGGCACCGGGATGTGGGGCGCTGGGGCGTCGGGGCACTAGAGCGCTGGAGCGCTGGGGCGTTGGGGCGCTGGGGTGTGGGGCTTTGGGGCGCTACGACGCTGGGGTGTGGGCCGATGGGGCGCTGGGGCGCTTGGGCACCGGTGTGTGGGGCTCCGGGCCGTTGGGGCGCTGGGGTGCTAGGATGTGGGGCGCTGGGCTGCCGGGGTGTGGGGCGCTGGGGTGTGGGCCGCTGGGGCGCTGGGGCGCTTGGGCGCCGGGGTGTGGGGCTTTTGGGCTTTGGGGCGCTGGGGCACCGGGATGTGGGGCGCTGGGGCGCCAGGGCACTGGAGCGCAGGAGCGCTGGGGCGCTGGGGCGCTGGGGTGTGGGGCTTTGGGGCGTTGGGGCGCTACGGCGCTGGGGTGTGGGCCGATGGGGCGTTGGGGCGCTTGGGCGCCGGGGTGTGGGGCTCCGGGGCGCTGGGGCGCTGGGGCGCGGGGACGCTGGGGCGCTGGGGCACCGGGGTGTGGGGCGCTGGGGCGCCGAGGCACTGGGGCGTTGGGGGGCAGGGGCGCTGGGGCGCCGGGGTGTGAGGCTCTGGGCGTCGGGGCGGTGGGGCGCCGGGGCCGTGGGGGCCTGGGTGTGGCCACTGGCGGCCCTTTTTTTTTTTTTTTCCTCATGAATGGAGACCACAACCCCGTGGCCCCGCGCGCGCGCGCGCCCGAACGGGGGTCGCGTTGAAGAAAAAAACGACACGTTGGGAGTAGCGCGTTTGAACGCGAATGAACGCGGCCCCTGCGCGTTTGAACGCGAATGATCGCGGCCCGTGCGCGTTTGAACGCAAACGCACGTTCAACACGTTCGAACTGTTGCATAGCCATAGCTACAACCTTGTCGCTGTATAACCGGTTGAACGCGCGTTCACGTTCAAACGCGCGCGTTCATACCCCTCGGGGCCGCGTTCAATCACGTTCAAACTCGCTGCGCGCCACGTGGCACGAAAAAATTGAACGCGACCTTGGGGGGCGCGAGCGCTCGTTAAGGACTACGGGGTGGTGGGCCTCGTTCAAGGAACCTCGAAAGTGCAAAAAAAAAAAAAAAACAAGGCCTACCCCCTACCACATCACCCCCCACCATATGTAAAAGGTCCTTTGTTTTTTTTTTGGGACGGGCGGGGAAATCCCCCTGATACGACTCAGACAGCCCATGCAGGCTATCTGAAGGGTCCTCGCAGCCATGTAGTCCAAACCCCCCCATCAAAATCAAGGCAGACAGTTAATATGAAGTAGAGCTCGAGCTGGCCTAATATTTACTCAAGATTTGACTTCAGGTTTGTGTTTCAGAAGTTATGGGTTGCTCACGTAGCTAGGGCCTGCTGGTCTCTGCACGTGACTCTTCGGGCTTGGGTGCACTACTCACCAGCAGTTCTTTGAGTAATGTATCTGGCCAGTAAGTGAGGTACGTGCTCGAAAGTGGTTGTGCTTTTTTTTTTCGGTTTTATTGGTCGAATCATTGCCCTGTCAGAAAGGCAGGGCGGATTCCACCCGTAGACATAAACTGCCAACCTCAACTCGTACTCATATACTACTGTTGAATCCTGTATCTGGCTGCGATATGGGCCCACATCTTGTTTTGCTTTAGTTTTTTGGTTTTCGCGTACGGTATAGGTTTTTTGTCTCCTTAGGGCCCCATGGAAGTATCTGGCCAGCAAGTGTGGTCGTGCATGATGTTTTTTTTTTTTTTTTTTTTTTCTGCCACCCTGCCCGAGAGGCAGGGCGGACTGCATGCTGGGACACAAACTGCCAAGCTCACCTCATAGGGGCTCGTTCGACACTCCTCGGGCGCGTGAATTCTCCGAGGAATTGTTCGTTCCACCTATCCTTGGGGATGCAGTCGGGAAAAAAAAAGTGAAAACACTCCGAACACTCCGAAGGAAAAATTCCTTGGGCTCCGAGGATTCCCCAGCCATTTCTTCCTTTTGCCCAAGGGACCTCACGAGGTCCCTTGGGCAAAAGGAATCCGCGTTTCACGGAGAGGAGCGGGCACATGGGTAGAGAGGCGTTACAACCGAGAATCTGGATCGTGGCGGCGCCCTATTGGCTGAAGGCCTCTTTTTCTTTTTCTTGTCTGACATCGCTCCAAGGAAATGTCCTCGGGCGACGTTCCCGAGGACAGGTGGAACGATGGCGGGAATTTCCTTGAAAACTTCCACGGAAACTTCCTTGGGCCCCGAGGACGCCCCAAGGAGTGTCGAACAAGCCCCATAGTCACAGTGGTACTCTTGCGGCCTGCATCCGACCATGATCACAGCATAAGGGGTACTGTTCAGTACGGGCACAGTCCCACTGGAACCTGGTAAGGATGTACCTAATGGCTATGACGGGGTAAGTGAAGTTTCTTTTTGTTTTTTTTTTACTTGTTTTTTTTTTACTTGTTTTTTTTTCTTTTTGTTCTTTCTCTGTTGTGGCTGCCGTGAATACCAGAGAAGAAAATACAATGGGACCCAGGCTCGACAAAACTCGGTGCGCAGTGAAATTCAGGTTTGCACATTTGGTG
>BFEA01000407.1:1112164-1170859 GCA_003427395.1 Chara braunii
GGGGGGGGAGGGGGAGAGAGAAGGAAAGAGAAAGAGTAAGTGAGAGAAGTGAGGAGATCGCGCTGGGGGCTGTAGCCTGTAGGAGCACAGACCTCGAGAATCCAGGTACGCCGTCGGCCGGGGAGCTCGGGACGATTCGTTTGGTACGAAAGAGATCAGCCCGGTCACAAGCATAGCGACCATCTTCTCGTTCTGGACCGATCGATCGCGTGAGACAAATCGAATGGTGGGGGTGAGGGCGGCAGAGAGTCACGAGCTGCTTTGGGTTCCCTGTGAGAACGGTGAACTGCATAAGACTCCTGTCGGTCTGTTCCTCTGCTAGAATTCGATTCGCGGCCAATCTATTCTTGAGCAACCGAGCTCTGGGCGCATCTGTATGGACCTTCGAATTGCAGTCCATCTGTGTGTCTTCTTGAACTCGAAACTGCCGCTGGTCTGTACTTGAGCCATCGAGCTCTAGGTTTCTCTGTGTAAACTCTGAATTGTAGTCCATCTACGTGTCTTGTTGAACTCGAAACTGCCTCTGGTCTATACTTGAGCAACCGAGCTCTGGGTTTCTCTGTGTAAATTTTGAATTGTAGTCCATCTGCGTGTCTTCTCGAACTCGAAACTGCAGCAAGTATATTCTAGAGCAACCGAGCTCTGGGTGGAAACTTTGAATTGGAGTCCATCTGCGTGTCTTCTTGAGTTCGAAATTGTAGCTAGTCTACACTTGAGGAACCAAGCTCTAGGTTTCTTTGTGTAAACTTTGAATGACAGTCCATCTGCGTGTCTTCTCGAACTCGAAACTGCAGCTAGTCTATTCTAGAGCAACCGAGCTCTGGGCGTAAACTCTGAATTGGAGTCCATTCGCGTGTCTTCTTGAGTTCAAAATTGTAGCTAGTCTACACTTGAGCAACCGAGCTCTGGGTTTATCTGTGTAAACTTGGCATTGCAGTCTGTCTGTATAGAGCTTCGGTCTATCTAGATGTCTTCTTGGACTCGGACTGCGGCCAGTCTATAATTGAGCGATCGAGCTTAGGGTTATCTAAGCAAACTTAGGATCCGAGTCGGCTTGTTTCGATCTCTGGGTTGGGTCTTCTGGAACTCGGATCGCAGTCGGTCCGTGCTCGAGTATCGAACTCTCGGCTGTTAATGGGATCTTCTCAAACTGGAACCGGTCTGAATCAGAGTCATCGAAGCACTCAGTTAATTATAGGAGTTCTTTGAACTGTGGTGTCCGAAAGAACTGCGGGAGCTCGGAGTGCCCCTAAGAGCATTTAAAGTTTGGTTCGAGTGGACCCCGGGTTTTGTCCACGGGACTTCGGGGAATAAAAAGGGAGAGACAAGTTGGGAACGATCGAGGAAAGTTGAGCCGCCGAGGGGCTGGGAGTCGGCAGAAGGGGGGGGGGGCATAAGGAGTAGGCGGAATGCGCCTCCGATAGCAGAGGAAGTCGGAGTAGCCGCGCCCACTCATAGTGGAGCAGTTAAGGAGCGACAAAGTGGCGCCGTTGTCGGGGATGAGCATTCTTCCGCGGCCCCGGCGGTCTCAAGGACCACAGTGTGAGGGAGGACGAGCGTGACAGGTGGTGGAGGGCTTGTCTTTTTTTCGACATCCATTTCTTCGGCAGTTTCGTTTTCGACATCGACTTTTCCAACGGCATTTCGACATCGATTTTTTTTTAACGGCATTTTTCGGCCTCGAAGATCCTTGGTACTTTTTTGGTTGGGGCCTTGTTTTCCGTGCAGGAGGGGCTGTTGGGTTGTTTGGGTGCGAGGGACTTGGGGTGTTGGAATCTCTCGGTTTTTGCAGGTCCGCGCCGACCTCGCTTGCGACTTCGGCCCCTCTTTCATCTTCCAAGAATCCAGGTCAAGCTCTTGCTGGGAGGTGTGATATTTTTTGTGTGTTTATTTTTAAAATCTGCAAATTAAGAGGGTGAAACAGTTTGCTTGTGGGGTTTGAATGAGGGTAAAAAACAATCAAAGAGGGGGAAGAAGAGTCGTACGGGAAAATTGTGTGAGGGGTCCGCACGTGGGGAACAGAGAGTGGACGCTAGGGGGGGAGAGGAAAGGGGGGTTCAAGAGGGTCCTAGGACGCAATCGGTTTGGGATTCAGGAGGGTTGGTCCAAAGGGAGAGGGGTTTGCCGAATATCCTAGACCCATACGGGTTGTGGACATCACCCGCACGAGACGCGACTCCCGCGAGGGAGCGGAGTTCTCAAGCAAGTGTTGTTCGGGACTCAGGGGTGAGAAGGGTAGTGCTTCGAGTTTCGGGGCAAGGGGTCGAGGGAACTTCAATCGCCGTTGAGAACAAAAGGGGTAGGGGGCTAATTCGGGAAGAAGAGAGGAGAGATATGTGGGGCACCTTGGAAGAGGAATCGGAGGCCGAGTCCTGGGTGGACCGGTGTCTAGCCGATTTCTCGGACTTGGATCTCGGGGACTACTGGGACTACGAGAACGGATTCTGAAAAGGTCGAAGACTACAAGGTACATATTTAAAGTGGCCAAACCTGAGAGACTCTCTTGCTAAAATTCTAATTCCCCGCCCTTTTTTGTAAAGACCCTGATTAAATTCTCCGATTCCGAGAGAGAAAGACTCAGACAGAGGCGAATAGGAAGAGGGGAACGAAGTGAGAGGAGTTCACGATACAAGGAGGAGAATGGGAGGGAGTAAACAGGCTAGGGATCATTGATTAATAGGCGGATGAAGTCTCGGGACCCGGGTAATTCCACGCTTGAGGTGGGCCGAGTAGGGGCGTGGTGCCGGATAGGCTAACTTAGGACTAGGGGTCGGTTTGGTGGGGGACATAGGGCACGGGTGTGTGACTACGGTCCAACTCCGGAGAGGGGGTTGCCACCCCTCTTCGGGGACAACCTGTATTCACGGCTAGTCTCTATACCTTGAAGTGGGAGGACCTCTCAGCGGGGGAGGACAGGAAGGTAGTCGAGTGAGACAGCATTCCTTCTCTGGTCCATTTGATCCTGCTGAGCTCATAGACACCTTCTCCTTGCAGGGTAGGGGTGGTCTCTCAAGTGACCAAAAGTAAGGGTGACAAAAAGGGTCTTCTTTGATTAGAATGTATGAGCTTAGAGGCGGTCCCGGAAGGGATTAGTGTGAGCAGTTACGGTGGAGTCGATGTGTGGTGTTACACTTTTCGTCTGTGGACGGGGGATTCTGACGTTGCCATTTACGTAGACGAAGGGCAAGATCGAGAAGATAATTTCCTCTGTGGATGAGAGGAGGCGGTCGACCACTCTCGCATGGAAAAAGAAGAGCTGAAGAGGGTACGGGCTTAGATACTTCTACTCTTTGGGGTACCGGACCTACCCTAGGGTTAGTCGACCTACGCCAGTAATTCCGGACGCCTGTCTCGTCGCGTCGGACGAGTGGAGAGTATTGGTCGCGATCATAGAGGAGGTAGTAGGGAGCCTATTAGCCTAGGGGTTTTGGAGGTTGAGCCGGCGGGCATTAGCGTGAGTAGTTGTGGGGGTGTAGACGTGTGGTATTATAACTTTTTTTTGTGGACCGGGGACTCCGATTTTGACATAGCACTCTATGTAGAAGAAGGGACGAATCGAGGGAAAGACTTTCTTAGTAGTTGGCAGGAGGTTGTTGGTCACGCTCAACTAGAGAGGGAACTCTTAGGGCAATTACGGGATCTGGTATTTCTACACGTTGGGTTACCGGACCTTCCGATGAGAGGAAAGACCTGCCCTCACGATACCGGACGGGTCGGACGGTTGGAAGGTGTTAGTGGGGATTATCGAAGAGGTGGTCCAAAGCCAGGAGGGGCATGGTTAGGATTGTAGAAGTGACTAACGACGGTAGAGTCCAAGTCGAAAAGGTGGACCTTCTCAAGGAGAGAGAGTGTTTCAACGTCCCCTTAGATCACTGTACATAGAGATACTTAGCCGGACGTGAGAGAGGGGTGAAACTAAAAAAGGGAGTTTTTCTCTGGGCACGATTCGCCGTAGGAGTTTGGGAAGGGGATCAGTGGACCAGGAATATACCTAGGAACGGGCTGAAGGCCCGACGAGTGACGGTTCGTGCTGAGGGCACAATCTACCTAAGTCGGGAGGCCTGGGTACAGTACGTCATCCACAGGGCATTGGGGTGGTATCGGTCAAACCATTGGGAGGTACGTGTGGGGCCTATTCTAAAACAGATGTTCGAGGAGGGCCCCCCTTTGGCACAACCTGTCGTTCCGCTTGCGAGTGACTTGTGCTCGGGACGAGAAATACCCTCGTGTTACGGGTTGCGTCCAAGCCATATTTTCGTCTTACGTCTTCAGGAGAGTGTGTGGAGAGGGGGCCGCGTACGAGAAGGTCGTGAAGTCTATGAGATGGGAGAAAAGAAGAGGGTTGTCCTTTCGTTCGCTTCATTGGTACTTCTCTTATTGTGTGGACAACCCAGTGCCGTACGGGGTTAGGGCTGATCGGATCTGAGAAAGGATCTCTTTGGAATCGGAGTGAGACCGTGAAGGTGGGAGAGACTACCGTTACCAAAGAGTTTTTGAAGTCCGACAAAAAATGTTTTAGCATGAATGGTTCTTTTTGAAAAGGACCTTGGTAAGTTTGTCGGATCCCCTTTTGACGAGCGAGGGGTTCGTAGCTTGGTTCCCAGCAACGGGGAAGTCCCCGATTGGAGGAGGTTGGAAGGTGAAGAAATCACGGTCGGCAGGAATATCGTGTGGATAGAGTCGCAAGAAGTAAGGGGTAAAGCGACTGAGGTGCATCTCAAAGTCACGGCAATAATCTTCGTCGAGCCAGGGGCTTGGGCAAAGGATGTAGTACCCCTGGTCTTAGGCCAAGGGGGTGGGCTGAATCTGATGCTCCAAGAAGTAAGAAAAGTAAGGAGGAGGTGGATAGTTTGGATACGGAGGGAATTTAGCTTTGTGGCAATAGAGGCGGAGAGGTTCGCCCGGGCAGGTGAACTTTCGAGGGCGAGTTATCCGGTGACCACGAGGGCCCCAGGCTTTGTGTTCTTGAGCTCAAACGAGGGCAGGGTCGTAAAGCTCTTGGAGAGAGGAGGAAGTTTAGGACTACCCTTTAGGGCCCTGTGGATACTTTACACTCACTGTGTCGACTAGGGAATCCCTCCGCGAGAGAAACTCTGGGGTATTTTTAGGAGGCTTGGGTCTCTAGAAAAGTCAGCCGCACTCTCGCCTAAGAAGTATCGCGAGTGGGTCTTCAGAACAACCACGGTAGATGGTAAGGTTTACGCTCAGCGATAACGGAGTGGTAGAAACGATAGAGGCCGGTGAAGAAAGACAGGTCTTGATTCCTGGAGACCCTCGCGTAACTCCCTACTGGATGAGCGTTGAGAAGGGAGAGAACATCGAAGATAGTGCTTACGTGTGGGTCCGGGCTCGTCCACCCACTTGGAAGGAAGGGGTGCGAAGGGGGGGTCCGCCTCACCTGGGACGGTTTCTCGAGGTTCAGGCTACGGTATTCCTCGACGAGGGTTCGTGGACTGAAGTTTGGAGGGGTTTAGTAACCGGCCTGGAGACTCATACGGAGTATCTTGAGCTCACGACGAAGGTAGCGAATGATTTAGTACTAAGCGCTTACAAGGAAGGGACTTCCGAGTCGTGGACGCAGGTGTCCTTCGCCGAGCTAGGCGAAGTCCCTCAAGCTTCCAGGGTGCTCCACGCAGCCTTGCCCAGATTTCTGGTACGATCGCTCCTACGGAACCCGGAAGGGAGAGTGGTAGAAGTACTCCGAACCGCACAACAATCTGGGGTGTGGACGGGAGGGCTATTTTGGCTCTACACTCGGTGTGTCGACGCTAGAGCTCCCCCTAGGAGAGAGCTAGCACCTATATTCGAAAGGTTAAGGGAGTTTGAGGGGGTGAGAGCTCACGTTGCTGACGTCTCATATACCCGCCACTTTGGGGAAGAGCAAGTGACTAACCGGAGGGGGTACGAGGCTCTGAAGAGGTGATGATAAGGGGAATTCCCGAAACTCTTTGGGCCTCAATAGAGCCTATAGAAGAGGCAGGGGAGGTTGTCCACATCACATTACCAAAGGCGAGCTTGGAGGGTCCGACGAGAACCTTTCGAAGGGAAGTGTCCGGAATCCGCTGAGGAAAGACGTTCGTTCGGTTGTCAGTAAGTAGCGAGGAGGGGTTAGTGATCGGGGAAGCCAAGATATTCCTTTCGAAGGAGGGTCTCCTAAAGGTAGTCCAGAATTCGAAGTTGGGGGAAGACCCTCTCTTAGACGCGCAAGCTGTACGAGACCATCTAGAGGTGCTAGTGAAGGAGGTGAGACCTCGAGAGAGGTACCAAAGGGTATATCAAGTGACTTTCGCGGGTTGGGAAGAGGTACTGCTATTTGTCGTCAGTGACCCCGTAGGAGTCCCTCGTTTCATTCTTGAGCGGGTCTACCCCTCCGAAGCAATCAAGAGGGTGGTAGAGCGTAGGATCTCGATCTTGAACCTATTTCAGTTCATGGGATCAGACCTGCACTCCTTGCTGTCGTGGTGCCTTCGAAACCCGTACCAGGACGATTGGTCGTCGCTAGAGGACCTGGGTTACGCCTTCGAACGCTGGGGCCGACACGTGAGGGTGTCGACGATTTCGTGGAGGTACTTGGGGAAAATCTGTGAGGTGCGGTTGGAGGGATTGGATCCCTCGGATCTCATTCGGATCGCGATTGTGTGCCGCCGAAGGAACTTAAGGCATGAGCGAACCTGACACGGAAGAGCTGGTGGGACTAGAGAGGGTGAGGGCAAAATTGTATAGAATCCTGACCCTTTGCTGGGAAGAGAAGAGAAGACCAAAGCCAGGGTCTTAACATAAGATCAAATTACTTGAGACAATCACGATTAAGATCTTCGACGAATTGAAAGAGGAGCTCCTCTCGGGAGAAAGATAGGCATGAGAACTACCTTCACCTCAAATTCGATAACCTGGGAATTAGAGACTTGTGCCAACGGCCTCGAAGTCAAGGTACAGGGGGGAGCGGAACTTAGCCAAGGTCCCAGAGAAAACCAGGAGGCTCGAGCTAAGAAGGAATTCTTTGTCGAAGTCCGGCGATTGGCTTTATGGAAGACGAGAGCATGAACCACCTTAGCGAAGTTTTTGGTTTTTGTTAGGAATTGTAGAGAACCCTTACTAGAGGTCGAGAGAAAATTTGAGGACTCTAGGTGGCTCAGGACTCCCCTCGAAGCCAAGTTGCACCTAGTTGAGGCCCGTTTCTGGGAGAGGACGGGAGAATATGAGAAAGCCTTGCACCAAACGATACTCGACCAAGGCGAGAGCGCTCGAGGGAGGTGTGAGGACTCGTTTGTGGAAGCGGTTGAGCGATTAGCCCGGGTAAGGTAGGTCTGTCAATGATTAGATACAACAGGGGGAGCCATGTCGGAAACTTAGAGATGTCTTGGAAGTCGGGGGCTAGGTATGGAGTAACCCTCCCCAAGATTAGGAAGGTAGGGGAGGTTATTATGAAGTTCTTCGAGATCTACGGGCAGAAAACGATCGTTCGTTTCTCGGTAGTTTCCGAGGGAGGTACCCGCACGCGGAGGGCTGAAATCTTCCTGTCTCACTACGATAGGCAGTCCTCTGCGACCGAGTTAGCAGAAGGGAAGGACCCTTTTGATATCGCCTTAAGAGCCCTAGACCGGCTTAAAGGACTGAGAGGGGGGGCCGCCAAAGGACGCGCAGTAGATAGGGTTGAGTACCGAGGGAGGTTAGAGATCCCGCGTGCGCCTCACGGTCGGACTTGGGAAATCCCTGTTTGGGCCTACCGAATGCTCTACCCCGACGACGCAGCTGTAAGCAAGGTCCTAAATAAATGACAGATAATTGAAAAATTTCCCCTAGGAGAGGAGAAGAGACACGAGTTTTTCACCCAGTGTTGGGAGTCGCGGGAGCATACGGACTTCGAGTGGTGGGTATTACTAGGGGAGTTCATTAAGCCTCTGTTTGGAGGGCAAGCCGGAGAGGTGGATAGAGCTCTGATTAGAAGGTGTTCTCAAGAGGTGATTAGGGGCATTTCCGTTCTAGAAATTGCCAACCTTGCGTTAGCTGCTTGTGAAGAGAAACGAGTACGCGACTCTTGGTGGACCTTGACTAGTGAAGAATTTGAGGGTGATAATGAGGAACATGAATCAAGTGAGGGGGAGGAAAGTTGGGAATAAAGTAACGAAGCGGAAGGATAGGGAGGTGACACTAGCGAGGGAAGCGACTAGAGATTGGATAGGGTGCATGGAAAGTGAGGTGGAGCCGGACTCGCCCGATCACCTAAGACCACTAGCACGGGGGGAACCGAGGAAGACACCGAGTTAGGGGCAAGATTAAGCAAGTCAACCGAAGGAGTGACCGAGGGATGAAAGCTATAGGTAAGGCCTTAAGGAGCACGGAGGCACCCCTCGGAGAGAGAACTGTGGAACAACGAGCAAATTTCGAGGAGCGTTTGCACCGGGAAGTGGAGCCGCGAATACCAGTAAGAGAAAGGACGGCAGAAGCCACGAAGGGCTTCCCGATCGAAAACCGATGGGCGGGTCAAGTGGACGTGGAAGAAAGAGTTGGCGAGGGGCAAGAGTTCCCACGTGACAGGGCTGGGTGCTGGGCACCGAGGAGGGGCTAAGAAGGGAGCCTAAGGAGAAGGGAACTGGGAGACGAATGACCAATAGAAATTGGGGGGGGACCACGGAGATGGGCCGGGAGAGAGACCGGTTCCGCATGGGTTCAGGAGGAAGCGGTTGGAAGGAATGTGGGAGGATTCGGAGACGTCTGGAGAAGGTTTAGGGGTGCGTTGGGAACGCGAAGACCCGGGTGATAAAGGCCACCGTGGGGAGGAACCATCGGGACCTCCGAGGGCTCGGCCGCGGATGGAAGAACTAGACCCTGCTTGGTACGAACCCTACGACCCGGTAATAGATGGTCCTTACTGCTGTCGGTATGATGACCGGCGAGTCCCCTACTACGATGTGAACCTAGGACTGGAATCGCTCTTCTTCAATGGGAGGGACGTGACCGGGTTCATGGAGAAGTGGGAGAGTTACGCCTACCGGAAGAAATTTTCGGAGAAAGAATAGATCAACCATTTTATATAACATTCGAACCCTGAACTGGACCAGGCCATTAGGGCAATATACCCGGCAGATGGGAGGTGGAAAACCTTCAAGAGCAGCTTGTTGCGAACCTTCGCCTGCGACGATTTGATCCCTACGATAGAAGGGTTGCGCCGGGTCTCAAGATGGGAACAGGAAAGTCTGGTGGCATTCACTCGAAGGTTCAAACGCTTGTCGCACGCTTTGGTGGATATGGGGATGCTCTCGGAAGTAGATTGGTGTGTGATGTTCATGCTGCACCTACCTGAAGAAAAGAGGAAGGAGGTTTTCGAGAGGGCCCCTAGGGACTCGGCAAATTTTGAAAGGGTCGCCTAAGTGGTCTTCACGGGAGGAGGAGTAGACGTGCGGGACTATATGAAGGAGAGTCTGGATATGGCGCTTCGAAGTATGCGTACTCAAAGGAACGACAGTCCTCGCGGAAACGATAGACCGCCGCATGGAGCCCCCGGCCAGCGCTGGGGAGGAGGGCCAACAGGTTGGCGGAACGAGTCCGAAAAACCAAGGGAATTGGATAAATGATCGGGAGGCTGGAGGTAATCGAGGTTCTGATTTGGGGAATTCTCATTGGAAGGATGCAAGGGATGGAAGATGGGGAGACCCTCCCCAGCCTAGGGCCGCGGGGACTCGGCCCGAGGTAAGTGAGGCTAGGGCTTCACAGGCGCCCGGTCCCTCAACAACCGTTGGGACAACGCCCCAAGTAGGTACACCGTACAAGTCCTAACAATCCTCCGCCTCGGAGCGGGTGTGTCTATTGCAATGAAGATGGTCACATCAAGCGGGAGTGTCCTCATCTCACGGAAGCCCTAAGGTTAGGAGTGGTGAATTTGAATGAAAATAATTAGGTTGTGTAGGGAGATGATGGAAAAGCGGTCTCCTTCTAACCCTCGATGAAGATAAACGTGGACAAGAGGATTGATCTGCAAGAGGCAAGGCTAGGGAAGAAGCCTAAGGTCGACGGGACTTCTAGCTCCTTCCACATCCAAATGACGGAGGCACAGGGCGGTGTGGCCATAAGCGAGCTGAAGGTGTCCAACATCAAGTTCGTTGAGACCAAGCCTAAAGAAGAGGGACTATGCCTGAGAGTGAGAACCCAAGGGCCAAGTTGGGGCCGGGCCATCAAAGAGCAAGGAAAGCTCGACAGTGGACAGAGGGAAGAGGAGTGGCGACGACGACCAACCAATAGTCGACGCTAAAACCACGGAGGAAAGGAACGAGGAAGAACCTACGTTGCCGAAATCGCCTAGGAAGAAAGGGCCAAAGAAGTGAAGTGTACCTTGGACGAGATAGACACGGTTGCACCCCTGCGGAGGACTCTAATGCAGCCAATGCAATGCACTCTTCTGAAGTATCTGGCGGCCAGCAAGAGCGCTAGAGACGAGCTCCTGAGCATCACAAGGAAGGTGAGGATTCCGCTCGTGGGAGGACCAACCGTTCCTGGAGATGGACCCGCCAAGGAGGAGGTACAATCCTCTCGGATTACAATGGAGGAACTGCCGGCAAATTTCTTCTCCGAGGAGGAAGACAAGAAATTCTATGTATTAGGGAGCGGCCAGCTCCAAGCCGTGGTGAGTGGGAAGAAGATGAGATCCCTAGTGGATAATGGGTCCGAGTCGACCGTGTGTCGGGAACTGGGGCTAAAAGTGGATAGGGGAGTGACCATGTCGATGGTAGTGGCGGACAACAAGTTCCAACCGGTGGAAGGGGTATGTCACAACCCCTTGATTGAGGTCGCAGAAGTGGAAGTTACTGTCCCAATTTTCTCAGTGAAAGAATGTTCTTTCGAGTTGATCCTCGGGAGGACATGGTTGAGCGTGGTGTCAGCGCGAATACCCTTACAAGGGTATCCGCCCTGGTTTTATGCAAGTGGCAGAAAATGGTTGGTTTAAAGTTCAGTATACCGCGCTAGGCACGGCTGTGTCTGTGATCACGTTGACTGGAAGGCTGACTCGAGTAGAGAGTGCGTGGGCGCGCAGGTTTAAGGTGTGCGAGATTCTTTCCTGATGTTGATTACGAAACCGGCGCGGACGCTAGTCTGTTTAATTTTATTCATTTTATCTTTAAGTTTTTATTTTTGGTTACTCTTGATTAAACTAGGACCTAGGGGATATTTTCTTTCGACGGCTACGTTTGACTGAGTCGAGCGCGCGTGCGGAGAACAACCCCGACGACGCTATCGGCAACGGCGGCGCGACTTCGTGCGGCGAGCGGGGTGTCGTAGGATGGCGCGTGGGGCAATTATGGCACGGTGTGAGCAAGCCGGCGCGGGCACTGGGAGTCGCACAGCCGGTTTGTTGGCCCAAAGCGCCGCGCCACACTACCTCGTATGGTACTCTGCGGGCACTAGTCTCAGGCTTGGGCTTGGACCTATAGGTTACGACATTTGGGTTGGCAATACAGAGGTTCGGGGATCGAGGCCACCGGACGCCGGCGCGGCAGTAGCAGAGCGGCGTGGAGGAAAACCGAACGGTTGAGGGTTCTGTGGGGCTATCCCCCTCGGTTTTGCTTCTGGGTGCGGCGGCGGGCCCAATCCGCAGGACCGGTGAGGTGCCAGCGCCCCCGCGGCTCCGACGTTACTGCTATTTTATTTTACTTTCCCTTCCCTGTCTTGTTCATCGCGTCCCATCTTGGGACGAGAGACTGCGGTAGGAACGTGTGGGGGAGTGTTGTATTCGCAGATTGCCTGGAGTGCAATTACAAACTGTTTCCGTGACCACGCCTGAGCTGCCCATGCTTTTATATAATTTCTGTTTACCTGGTTTTTTTTTCTTCTTAAAACCGCGCCCCGTCTTGATTTTGGGACGCGGCGTAGTAGGGGCGTGACAGGCCCCAAGAGCCTATCTTAGAGGGTACACCGTTGAACTGTCGAAATACAGACCCTTATTCGAACCCAGATGATGGAGCCTGATGAGCAGTGCCAAACTTTTCAAATTGCCCGAGACCGGTCATCCCCGCGGCACAGACATTGTCCGTCGGGACATCTGTTAAAATTGGGACAATGCAGAGTAGGTTAGCATGGCCTCTTAGCAGGGACGGCCTATATAAAGGGAAGGGGAGAGGGAGCGTTCTGTTGTTTTTTCTTATTTTCTCCCGCTTTTCACTCTCATCGGCGGTTCCTACTACCGGTTAGAGGCGGGCGCAGCAGAAAGGGAGTATCGGGATAACGGGAGAGGAAGGCATCGTGGGGAGAGGCACGACGCAGCCACTATACGCGAGGTGGGGCAGACCCGCTACGCTGGTACCATTACGCAAGGAGTACAGACGAGTGCCCGTCGGGTAAGGTTGGCACGGGGGTGAAGAAGTATAGGACGAACCTGGTACGATTTCCGCGCCGGATTCATTTGGAAGGAGCAGCGCGGTGCAGGCAGCAGGCGGGTCAGCGGAGCGATGGGCAGCGGAGTGGTGAACGGGGCGACGGACTAGCTACTAACCAGCTCCCTTTGAAGAGTCGCTCAGGATAGCGGGAGCTGATGTTGGACTGTGCGCTGCGACGAGAGAGTCGGGGCAGCTACGAAGGAGAGAGAAAAAGGGATTCGAATGAACCCGGACAGGGGTAGTGTCGGGTGCAGGTGGGTAGCGAAGCTTCGCAGCAGAGAGAGATGTGCAGCAGAGCGGAGTGGGCAGCGCAGAGGCATGCCCGAGCGATAGCCATAGCGGGAGAACGGGCTGCAGAGGGGAACGTACCTGGACTTAGTTAGTGTGGGGCCAGGCTTCGGGGGTTTGAGGCTAACCTGGTTGATAACGCAGTGCTCCTTTCGTTCGGGGCGGGGTAGAGGGGACAACTGTGGAGTTGGAGCCCTGCCCGTTAGTGCTGTAGATGTTGTTCTGACGTTCAGAGTAGCAAGGCGACAACCGTAAGGGTGAAGACCTACCTATCGGCCGCCCCACTGCGCAGCCTAATGGCCGAGCCAGCGTGGGATGAGCTGTGGGGAATGCTTAAGGTGGGGCTGCTGGTGCGAGGTGGACGGAGAGCCAAGTCTATGAGGGTCGTTGGGGACGTGGCAGTAGGACGAGGCCACAGGACAAGGTATCGGCCAAAGCGTAGGACTATTATCACCTACAGCACGAACATACTGTGTTCATATGGCGCACTGCCGATTGGTTGCTTCTGTCGCAGGTCATTACTGGTCGCACTTCCCCTTCGCATCAGCTAGCTTGCGGGTGAGGGGCCGTTGCAGGGCTTTCGTTAGTTATTGACTGGGCAAACTGCCGGACACAGGTCACGGGGCTGCTGACTGCGTATGGGGCAAATCACGGTGTCGTATTCTAGAGGCTGCATATGAAACAGGGTCAAGGCGGACGGGCTTGCTTACCTGCCCAGAAGTGTCCGGCCCTGTGCTGATGAAGGATTCGGCCTGCCGGTGAATCGGGCCTGATCGGGGGGTCTAGTTGTTCATGCTGCCGACAGTTATACCATGGCGACTGTGAAGGAAGAAGAGTGAACCTTGAAATACCAAAGGAGAGGAGTTATATGGGAAAGCACCAGGGACTGAGGACTTGTCTGCTATCCGTGGCCTGCTACTGCGTCTACGGGCTGTGCACGAACTACTGCTGTATGCTAAGGGTATACCGCTGCTGACCATGGGAGACTGTTGCGCGTTGCTGTTGATTACCGCGTACTATGGCATGTTGCCGTCGGCTGTGGCCAACTGTTGCAGTCTGCTGGGCAGCAGGGGTCAGGCTGAGGGAAGTTGGTGACTGCCACATACCGTGGCTGCTGTCGACTGTTGTTATTGCTGGTGACCGTCGTTGTGCACGGCTGCTGCATCTGTGAACTGAGCACAAGGTTACATCGTGCAGGGTGCTGTTGCTGCATGCGGACAGCTGGCTGGGTACTACGTATTACTACTTACCGCTGATTGACTGAGTCTGGCTGCTAAGCGGCCGCGACCGGGCTAAGAGGAAGTGTTGAGACCTGGGGAGACGACTAGGCTGAACAGTCAGGGGGTTGGTGCAACAATTTGGGAGGTCGCCAGGGGGGTTGACTACGACGGTCTGACTGGATTGACCAAGCTGTTACACGTGGCTGCCATTGCGAGGCCCTCAGGCGGATCAAGATTACCACGCCCTCTCAAGCGAGTCTGAGAGCACCCTTCTTGGATCTGAGCGACTATAAATTTCCTCATTCTGCCTTTCTAACTCTCAGTCTAGTCCTTGGTTACGAGAGGAAGGCGGCAGGCGGGATTGCAACCTGTAGGTCCGCGTGAAGGCTCTGTGAGGAGTCCACCCACCGATTGCGGGAGCCCTGCCAGTACTCCGGAGGAGTTCTTGAGGCAGGGAATCATCAGGTAAACCACTTCCATTTGTACAACCTACTACCACCCATGTTTGTTTATCCCCCTGCAGTATGACTGTTGTATGCGTGAGGTTGTCCCTATGTTTTTTGCTTTCTCTTCAGGACCCAATCAGACTAAATGGAAGGAACGTGTGAAAGTGAAACCTAAGTTTCTTCTTTATTTTGGTTGAAGGCAGACAAAGGGATAAACTGGGGGAAGGTGGGAGGAAGGTAATCTTGCATGCGTTTCGAAGGGTCAACCAAAGCGTGAGCATTGTTTTCATGGTGAATGGCTCAGGGCTGTGTTTATTTGACTGTTTTCCTGAAGGACCAGGCATTGTTTCCATGGTGAATGGCCGGGTTGCTATCTTTATTTAGTTGTTTTCTGGGGAACCAGGCATTGTTTCCATGGTGAATGGCATGGTTGCTCTAGTTAACTCTGGGGGGGTTTGCCTGATTGAGGGAGTTTAAGTTCTTGTTTATTCTGAGGGAGGATTTTTTGTCTAAGGCTAAGCATTGTTTCCACGGTGAATGGTTTAGCTTGAAAACTACGCACATAAGTTAAACTGAGTACAAAGGGAAAATACTTCATATATATTTACATGTGAACTGACAGTTGGGCATTGTTTCCATGGTGAATGGTCCAGCGTTAAGCCATATCATTAAGAAGAGAAAGGAAAAAATACGAAGTATAAATGAAAATAATTTGGGCAAGCTGAACATTGTTTCCATGGCGAATGATTCAGTTCGCTCGCCATATTTGCTTCCTTTTTTTTTAAAACAAAGTTAGAGAAATATAAAATTTTGGATACTAAACGGCTTAGGGCGGCTAGGCATTGTTTCCATGGCGAATGACCTAGTCATATGCCTAAAAGAAGAGAGAAGAAGCTGTGCAAACTGTTCGTGTATATCTTAAAGGCAAGTTGGGCATTGTTTCCATGGCGAATGGTGTATATCTTAAAGACAAGAGGGAAATAAGGGTTCAAGGACTTAAAAGGTTCATAAACTATCTATATGGAATGAACTTGGGATGATGAGAGTACTTACATTCGTGGTTTGGTTTGCATGTGACTGAGTGAGATGGTTAGTTTGTCTGAGTTTCAGATTGGTAGGTAGTTGCTTTAGCTGCTCGCCACGTGCTAGAGGCATAGGAGTTAGTGTCAATTCCTGCATTTTCTGTAGCAACTTTTTTTTACTTAGACAAACTTTTTGCATTTTTTGAGATCTTTTCTTATATTCGGCTTTGTATAAATCTTGGCAAGCTACTTTCTTTACGGCTACGTTACCGAACGTACAAGTACGGGGCCTTTCCGTACGAAACGTACAAATAATATATGTACCGGAACCTGTACGCCCTCGTACGACCCGTACGAAAAAAAAAAAAAATCATCCAAAAAATCAAAAAAAACAATATATGTGGTGTAAAATCCCAAGAGAAGCAACATTTGCTTGAGCACCAACTGCAGATTCTTATCAGAATTGGAGAAAAAAAATAAAAACAGTAAAAAAAAATAAAAAAAACTCGTACGGGCCTTGAGTACAAGTAGCGTACAAAAAATGAGTACAACTTGTACTCATACGAGGGTGAGAACGAATCGCAATGTAGCTCTACGGGAAGCGCTGCCGAAATTTCTACAAAATTCAAGAAGCTCGTCGAATTTTGACTTGTCAAAAGTTCAGTTTTGTCTTTTATCTTATCTAACTTAGTTAAAAATCTGGGAAGTCTCCCTTTCTAAAGGGAGTGCTACCCAAATTTTTGCTAATTCAGGGAGTTGGACAAAATTGAACTTTGGGAAGTCAAAGTTACTTTCAAATTCTAGACTTAGCCTTGTATAAATTTTGGAATAACACTTTTCTAGAGGGAGTGCTTCCGAAATTTCTACAAAATTAAGAAGTCAGTTAAATTATGTCTAGAGTTGAGCTCGAGCTGTCCTTCGAATTCATATCTGACTTAGTATAAATCTGGGAAGTCTCCCTTTCTAAATGAAGTGCTGCCCAAATTTCAGCTATTTCAGGAAGTAAGACATAATTTTGACTTTCCAGAGTTATGAATCATTTCTGCTTCCATATCTGACTTAGTATAAATCTGGGAAGTCTCCCTTTCTAAAGGGAGTGCTGCCCAAATTTCTGCTACTTCAGGAAGTTAAACATAATTTTGACTTTCCAGAGTTAWGAATCATTTCTGCTTCCATATCTGACTTAGTATAAATCTGGGAAGTCTCCCTTTCTAAAGGGAGTGCTGCCCAAATTTCTGCTACTTCAGGAAGTTAAACATAATTTTGACTTTCCAGAGTTAAAAATTATTTCTACTCTCATATCCAGACTTATATAAATTTTGGAAAGACACTTTTCCTACGGGAAGCGCCGCCCAAATTTTCTTAGTTTAAAAGAGATCGATTATGTTTTGACAGCTGGAGATTTTGATAAAAGTCCACTTTGACTAAGGGAAGATTTTTCCATATTGCTTAGAGGTAGGCTTAGACACAGTTAACTAGGATGATTCGGGTAAGATCACGATATGAAGATTGTTCTCCATACACTTATAGGTTTAGCTTGGGACGTAGACCTGTTATGTGTTACAGGCCCTCTTGATCGTTTGATTGAAGTTGAGGACCAGATTCAGGTTGATCCCTTGAGGGTCATTATCAGTTATCACTGATAACAGGTCGGTCGCCGATTCGTCAGTTTACGACTCAGTTCCAACTCACCCTCCACACTCAACCTAAAAGGCTCTAGCCCTGGTGATTTTCAGTGTTTCATTATGGTTTCACCCGGACTTTTATTGAATGGCCATTTAACAAAGGTACTGAGTATTTAATTAAGGTTGGTTGGACAGGAGGTTTGGGGCTTGCGTGGCTAAAGCGAGGGGTATGAGTGTCGAAGATGGTTGGGGTTGACTCTGTGTAGTGCGTGGGTTGTTGATTTGACTCGTTGATGTGATGGCAGGTATGTGTTGTGAATCAGATTCTGGATTTGGTTGCCTGCAATCACATATATACGTACAATTGTGAGAGACCTCAGTGAGACAGTGAGAAGTGATCGTTACATATTTCCCCTTTATATGTATATATGGGTGTACTCGGGATGAATGTTTGCATGAGCTAAGGGGCGCCTGCACAAAGAACATACTCAGAGGTTAAGACTGGGAGGCCCGAGGAGGACCCTTCCTTTTTATTTTGCTTTGCTTCTTGAGGATTCTCTTAGTCGGACGTTGGTCCCGGGCCGGGATTCAAGGTCCTTGTCCAGGACATCCCAAGCCTTAGGCTCTGCAGGGGAGGGATTTTCCCTCGCGCAGAACCTATTCGCTTTGCCCATCGGGGCATCCCACTTTGAAGGCAGAAGTGTCGCGAGGGTCGAACGACATGTCCTTCAGCCGTTCAATATCGTATGGGGTAACCCCTCACAATATATTCCTTCAGCCATTCAATATCACGAGGCCGGAGCCGTGATTACCATGTAAGGTTGGCATTGTTGGTCAGTACGAGATTGACCCGCGGCTGCGCGGCCTTATATTAGAATCCCGCGCGCGACGTTTCACCGCCCTAGTGTGTAAAAGTCATGGAATCAAAATGGGACCAACACATATGGATGAATGTTTGGGATTACTATAGACTGCCGACACCGCGCGAAAAAGGGGAGGGCACCCCAGGGTTATGATTTTTATTAGGCGGAGGAACCGTCGGTCTATTCCTTATCCTTGTTTTTTAAAGATTTTATGGTTGGACGTTGTAGTCCGCGGCAGCCGTCAAAGTCAAACCCCTTGACTTTCGCCCATGCCTAGGGAGGACTTATCCCTAGGGCCGCGAGAGACGACTACTACCACAGGTATGGACCAGTGTACCACTTGCTCTGCATAAGGATGCAGAAGAGGGTGTGTGGTCTTCAACCGCGCATGGCGGTTGTCCAGCGTCGAGAGATTAACCCTCAAGGCACGTGTCAGTCGACACTTGAGTGTCAAATGCGGCCCTCGAGGTTAACAAGGACCGTGTGAGTATGGGTACTACATAGTACGCCATCACCGTGACCGCTTGCGTACGCTTGCATTGTGGGTCGATATGAGTGAGCCCTGCATCCGCGCGGTTTTATATCACGGCTCGCGCGTGACGCCTATCCGATTTTCGCATCGAAAAGTTATGGGTTAGCTACCGAGGGGCTAGGAGCGTTGTCGCGTTCTTTGTGTTGTGTCGTTTTGTATGTGTGTGTGTGTGTGTGTTTATTTTTGTGTAAGTGGTGTGCGCGTGGTGTGTGGGATGCGTCCTTGTCGATCGACGACGGGCCGCGGTTGGGACTTCAGCCCCCCATGATGTCGGTTCGCGTGCGGGTCCAACAGAGGCGTATTACCGCGCGTACCTCCTATGCTACAGTGAACGAGAAACGTCATCGGCTGGTCCACCTCTGCGATTGCAACTGATTAGCTTTCGTACAGTGGACTGGTAGCTCGGCGGGGATACGCCCACCGAAGGGAGGTGACAGCTCCCGTACGGTGTAGGTAAGTCGTGCCTTTCGTAGGCCCTATCCTGTCGTAGGGGCTCGCGAGAGGTATGGCTGGCGCACTCGGCCGGAGCGGCTTAAGGAAGCTCCACATGTATTATCTGCAACGAAGGATTTAAACCAACTCCTGCGTGACGCGGCCGGGAGGGTCCCGCTCTGCCATGATGCGGTGCCGGACCGATGCGCTCGACAACGGTCCACGCTACCACAGTCGACCTTCCGGACGGGAGTCGGACCCTCTCGATCCAAAGTCCAGACGGGATCCGGGTGGTCCTAAAGACTGTGGATGCTCAAGATGAGCAGAACCGCACCAGTGTTCCAAGGAGGAGGGAAGCCCAACCACGAATATGTCGGGTCCGACTAGAAGAGTCCCCGTTCGTCGAGAAGGAACTCCCGGGGGATCGGGTAAAAGTTGAGGAGATTGGAGACCGGATAATCATTGATGGGGTTGGATACAAAAAGGAGGATGAAGAAGAGGAATTCGGCGGGTGCATAAGGTTGTCGTTTTTGGGGGAATCCCTATAGCCGGCAGAGGTAAGAAGCATAAAACCGTAGCGTAGAAAGTGAAATTCGCTGCAGTCAGTCGGGATAGAACGGGGGAAGCCTCGATATCGGAGGAGGAGATAGCCGATATCATCCGAAAGTGGAAGGAGACCGAAGAGCAAGGAATTACTGCCGATAGGCTAACTAAAATTGACATAGGGGATGGAAACCTCACAGAACAAGAGAAGGAATAGGTGGCTATGACCCTAAGGGATTGCGATAAGGTCATGGTCTTTGATGATTCGGAGAGAGGGAGGATAGACCCGAGGTACACTAAGCCCGTCCGGATTCATACGATACCTCACGTACCTTGGAAAGATAAACCCCCGTGGAAGTATGAGCAAAAAGAGAAGGAAGAGATAGTGACCTTCATTAAAGAGAAGATAAGGACATTTGTCGCGGAACCTTGCGAGAGTGCCTACTCCAACAAGTGTTTTTTTCTGAGAAAAAAAGGTAGCAACAAACTAAGGTGGATCCAAAATTTCCAAAGGACCAATGCGGTCACCATAAGGGATGCGGGGTCTATACTTGAGGCGAATCTACTCGCGGAAGGATCGGGCGGCCTCTTGATCTACTCAATCTGCGATCTCTTCTCAGACTATGATGAGATCCCCTTGGATTACCGAGATAGACACTTGACCGCGATGCACGCGCCTCTAGGGCTAGTTCAAATAATGGTGGTACCTATGGGGTGGACGAACGGAGTGGCGGTGCTCCAAAGAGTCATGATCGCGGTCCTCAAATAATTCATACCGGATAAGGTAGAAGTCTTCCTTGACGACTTCCCGATAAAAGGGTCGGTCCAAAAGGATGAGACGGAGGTCTTCCCTGGGGTAAGGAAGTTTGTGGTAGACCACATGGTGGATGTAAGGGAGGTCCTCGCGAAATTAGACGATGCCAACCTTACCGTAAGTGGTACTAAGAGTCGTTGGGGAGTATCGTCGATCAAGATATTGGGCTTCATCTGTGACAAGGATGGGCGGAGACCCGATCCCGCGAAACCTCAGAAATTGATGACCTGGTCGTCGCCACTGAAGTCAATCACGGAGGTTAGGCAATTTCTAGGGGTACTGGACTACTGGAGGATCTTTATAAAAAGCTACAGAGAGAAGGCGGAGCCTCTTAGACGGCTGCTTAAAGAAGTTGAGGGATGGATTTGAGGGGAGGAGCAGGCTGCAACCATGTAAACCCTTAAGGAGGAATTTCGGGAAGGAGGGCAAGTTCTAGGCGTTCCGTTCTTCGAAGACGAGGAGAGTCGCCTATTTATAGTTTCTACGGACGCCCGACCTTGTTCCGTATGGGGGCTTCTGTCACAAAAGGATCGACACGGGAAAGAAAGACCCCTGCGATTCGAGAGTCGGGCCTTAAGTCCCGCCGAGAGAAACTACAACCAATTCAAGAAAGAAGTGATGGGGCTGTTATATTGCCTAAAGACCTTCCACCACTACATGTACGGAAGGTGGTTTCTGCTAAGAGTGGACCCAACTGCGGTAGCAGTTGTCCTCCAAGAGGACTTCTCGCTGCCCGACCCGACGATTGCGACGTGGATGATCCACATTAGGGTCTACAATTATAGGGTTGAAAGGATCGCCGGGGCCAAAAACCAAGTCGCTGACGGCTTGTCCAAGCTCCCGATCCGGAAGGAGGAGTACCCGAGATTGGAGGAGACAAGGCTATCAATGTCCAAGGACGAGATAATCCAAATCGCCGCCAACAAGGCGCAAGTAGGAGTAGCCATCCGAGAGGAGGGTAGAAACCCAAGGACGTTCCTCGCAAACATTTACGACAGGAAGTATCGCGATATAGGGTTATACCTAGCAGGCAGGGAGGAAGGCACCGAGATAATTAAGAAGGAGGCGCTCGGGTACTATTTACGAGGAGGACACAATACACATTTCGTTAAAAGTGAACCTTTTGATTGTTCACTTTTTGTAACAAAGCCGGAATTCATGTTGGAGGGATATAAGTAAGAGAAATTCATGTTGACAATATGAACTGAGGAGCGACATAAATAAGAATAAATCGAAACAATCATTGCTAAGTGTTGCTAAGTGGGCAGTCATATGGGTCACCTGCCATCTCTTGGAGTACTCGACCCATCACACACACACACACACACACACACACACACACACACACACACACACACACACACACACACCACCCAACCCCAACCACCCCAGCACACCAACGGTGTTCGAATTTCTCCCTTGTAGGCTATCTTCGAGGTAGCCTTTTGGAGCGGCCGCTGCTCGGCAACTCAGAATAAACTCCAGGTTTGTTCGAGTGCTCCGGGACCATCAACGTGCAACTTGTGTGCTTGATTATGGGCACTACATAGTACGCCATCATTGTGACTGCTTGCGTGCACATGCATTGCTACTCGATATGAGATAGCCTTGTGCCCGCACTGTTTTATACGAAGTCTCGCGAGTGTCGGCTATCCGATTTTCGCAACGGAAAGTTATGGAATGGCTACTCAAGGGACTAGGAATGTTGTCGCGTTGTTGTTAATATGTTGTTTTTTGTCGTTTCGTGTGTGTGTGTACACGTTTTATTTTTAATACTATGTTCGTAGTGAGCGGGATACGTACGTCCTAGTCGACCGACGTCGAATCGTAGTGGCCTTGGACTTCAGCCCCCCCCAGTGCGCCGGTTCGCGTGCCGGTCCGACAGAGGTGTGGGACCTCGCGTACCCCATATGCTACAGCGAATGAGAAACGCGATCAGCTGGTCCACCTCAATTTCAATTGACCACCTTTCGTACTTGTGGACTGGTAGCTCGATGGGGATACGCCCACCGAAGGGAGGTGACAACTCCTGTAAGACGGAGGTAAGTCACGCCTCGCGTAGTGCCTATCCTGTCGTAGGGACTCGCGAGATGTAGGGCTGGAGCGGCTTGCGGAAGGTCAATATGCATTCGTGACGAGGATTAAGACTAATGCGCTCGACAGCGTCACGAACCCCAAAAATTGGACGCTCTAAGCGGGTCATTAATTTCTGCGAGCAAATGTAGAGGATGGAATCTTAAACTACGAATGAATTTTCACTTAGTCGTTGACGAATTCCTTAATATATAAGACTCTGAGGACCTTGCCCCGCATTGAGCTTGACAAATGTGATGCATCGCACAGTTCGCACTCGCGCAGATGTGAGTCACGACAATTGTCGTGCATCTTTATCCGTCAATACGACAGTTGAGCGCAAAATAAAATCAATGCGCAGGGGTAAAGGCGAGTGAACAATCACACTAAAGACGCCAACGGTCATTAACGGTCATCACCGCATTATATGAGATTGCAACTGGATTCGATCACCCATGACATACCCGTTGTCGACCCCTTTTAGGAAAACGGTTCGGGCATCAGACATTATATGACATTGCAACGGTGGGTTGTTAGGGATGGTGGCGAGCGGAGGCGGAAACACAGCGGGGGGGGGAGGAGAGAGAGAGAGAGAGAGAGAGAGAGAGAGAGAGAGAGAGAGAGAGAGAGAGAGAGAGAGAGAGAGAGAGAGAGAGACTCTAGTTGAACAGCGAGTAAATTCGCAGTTTTCGGTGTTCGACAGAGCACCTTCACGAAGTGTCAAACACTCATTGGTCGTCTTTCCGGATTGCCATTTGCACTCGGACGGGAACGTTAATGCAAGGTTGATGTCAGGTCGTGATCTGTTTGGTGACTGACCACCTTTAAGAACTGGCAGTCCACCTTCAAGAAGTGTCAAACAGTCGTTGGTGATGGCTGTGTATTTGTTTCCCGCACGTTATCAGTTGTCGGTGCGGATTGCCATTAGCACTCCGAGGGAATTTGCATGTCTGCAGCGTGTGAGGTCCTTCTGTGGGATGCATCCGAGACGCCAATGTATCCAGCGGGGGCCAACAGTACTACATGTATGCAACGCCGAGCGCCCATCGGCACGTATACAAGCAATGAAAGTGATCACGATCCTTCTGCATCGGTAGAAACGAGCACCTTCATGAAGTGCCAAACAGTCGGCGGTCAGAGGACTCTAGTGCTAAAAGCATTCTTAGGGGATCTTGCGGTCGTGTTCAGAACTTATTGGCGTAGCACTAGATGTTCACCAAACAGTTTTGGATGTCGATTGTATGGACACATCATTTGATGCTTACAAGCAAGCAGTGGCTGATTCCAGGACCTTCTACCCGGTGTGGATCTTTGAGAGCAGATTTGACGCAATCCACCGTTAGATCAATTCCGGCGAGGGGGACCTGCCATCCTGCCGTTGTTTACTATACTCATCACGCGGGAATCGACGATGTGAGGAACCGACAATGAACATTCTTAGGGAACTTTGCGACCGTGTTTGGAACTTATTGGCGTAGCACTAGATGCTCACCAAGCAGTTCTGGATGTTGGTTATATCGACACATCATATGATGCCTTACAAACAAACTGTGGTCGGATCCCGGCCGCCATCCCCGGCATGGATCTATGAGAGCAGATTTGACGCAATCAACCGTTAGATCCACATCAGAGAGGCGGACCGGTCATGCTGCTGATGTTCAGTGTAGTCATCATGTGGGAGTTGACATCACAAGAACCCGACGATGTTCCGATTTGAACGTGCTTTTGCTTCGTGATGTGCAGGTGCTTACCGGCGGTGCGTTCGATCCCCTCCTCGACGTGAAGCAAAGTGCGAGGGAATTGCTCAAAGCTCACACCAGAAGAGGGATTGAATTCACACTTTGATGGAGAAGAAGGTGCGCACTCCATCAGCGCGATGATTTAATATGGACATTGGCGTGTCATTTGTATATTCCCGGAAGAAAATGCCATCAAATCTTTCTGTGTAGAAGATACATATTCATTCATACAAGTATCTCTTGTCATCGCAAACATCGAGATTAAAACATCTCAAGTTACCTAGTGTTTTCCCAAAGGTGAAGTCGCATAGCACAAGAACAGTTTCCAGAAATCATTCAATGCAAAAAATTCATTCAATGGCAAATCGCAAAGTACACAAAGATGTTTCCAAAAATCATTGAATGTAAAATATCATACAATCCCCCATTGCAAAGTACATGGAGGCTTTCCAAAAATCACAAAGTACATGGAGTCAATTCCACATTCGGCAAAACACGACTCAAACCAGAATCTTTTTCGTGATTTATCCATTCGTCGATAAGACAGCAGGCCTGTAAAAAACAATATCATTTTGTGCGAACTTGCGTAAATGATCAGTCTTCCACTGATAACACAGAAGGTAATAATTTCGGCAAATCATCCATTTTCGCGAACGCCTCATATCGATCCTTCAACGCCAAACAACGTCGAAACATATGGGCCAAACACACATACATTCTCGGAATAGTGCAATTGATGATCATTTTGCCGAACTTGCAGTTATGAACAAGCCGGCGGCGTTGACAACACAAAAAGTAATCATTTTGGCAAATTTGTGGACATGAACGGTTTAATCACAAATGCACGGTATCCAAAGTGTGAATACGTTTGCATTTCTCATACGGAAACAACAACCAGCATTCCGTGGAGAGCACGAAATGTATTATGGGGATAACCAAATTGGTAATCATTTAGTGCATCGCTCAATCCGTAAAACAACTTCAACCACACATACATTCTGGTGATAATTGGTTTCCGAATGGAGAACAAGTTCGCAATTGTCATTAGGAACCAACAGACAACATTCAGTGGAGACAAGCAGAGAGGGTGAACCGTAAAACGGGGCGGCACACGCAGAACAAGGGCGAGCCAAAACATGTGAAAGTTGGGCGGTCAGGGTGGGGCGGGGGAGGGGGGCTTTCACACCACAAAGTCTCGCGAAATAAAGAGATAAGCACGAAACAATTTGGCGACCAAGAATAAATCGTTGATATCTTTCACCAATATCTTGCTAAATGAACCAGAGTATCGAGCCCCACGAGCATGAGTGTAAACAATGTCCACAAGAGGACGAAGACGTCCCATGAGTAACAGAGGAGCACAACCTCGAAACGAACAAACGCAGTACGGTACTGCCGCGGTCTGTGAGGACATAAGGAGAAGAACCCGAAACTAAACAAAGGGAGCACAAAGCTGCAATATTCACATCCGATATGTAAGCGTCTACTTAAAAGATATTGCACCACCTGGCTGGGATATTTACATCGGCATCTAAGATTCTACTTCACGTAAGCGTCCGCTGCAACCCTCTAGCTGATGTTCCGCGCCAAGCAATGAGAACAACCCGAAAACAAACATAGGCAGCACGGCGCTGCCGAAAGTCCTACGAGTAAAGATGACAGGTTCCTCGAAATGAAGAACCCTTTAAAAATTGCTACAGCACGAGGCTGGGAAATTAACATCGACACCTAAGCGTTTACTTGACCAAAACGTCCACTGCAATCCGGTTCTTTATCAAGACACCAGCACAGCTCGAACCGGCCGAAAGTAGATCAAGTGGGAATAGATTCGCACTTCTGCTTATGGCCTTTCGAATAAAAAACTACGCGTATTTTAACAACAGAGATATTATTCATAGCCTTAGAGTATGTCCACCGCAATCCTCAGCCTGATGTTTGGAATGTCGCTTTGGGTTATAGGAAATGGTGACGGATAGCCGCGTGCAAGAAGTGAAGGCGAGCATAAAAACACCGCAGCTCGACCCGTCCGACTGTTGAGGGACACCACGAACAACAACCTTGGGCTCCGGGAGATCCAGTTTCATTTTGTGACCATATTGACAAACTGTTCATCACGAAGGTATTGCATGAAGTTCACAAGCACACCGGAAGAAAAACCGCCATCGTCTTGTAGGAGGGAGTAGTAGCACTCCAACTCTTGTTCTCGGACACATATAGGGTGCAATGCACTCGATTTTTATGGACAGGAATCAAGACCATGTTGTACGAGAAAATATCCACATCTTTTGTCCATCTTGCAACGCTTTCATGTCGATAGCCACCACCGACGAGCTTGGTATAGAAAAAGGGACTGAAGATGTAAACAGAGGGACCCCCAGGGAATGCAGCGTTGCCAAGCAAGGCCATGTACGACTCCACCACCTCGTCGAAAAACCATTCCCCCTGGATAAGAGTTTGAAGACTTTTTCTGGTCACCGGAACTGAACTGGCCCCTTTGCGAACCGAGGAAACCACCTCGTAGCCATTGTTAAAATCTCCGCAGACGTCCTGCAACTTTCTCAAGTCCGTAGCGCTAAGCTCCTCAGTAGGCAAGGGAACGCGAAGACATGATGTAGCCCCAGTTGCACAAACACCCAAGAACAACTTGGAACAAGTGTGAGGAGTTACCAAAATCACCGGGGCGAAATGGCTAAGCACTGTTTGCCCTGTTCCCAGAAAGTTGTATCCCCGACTGTTGAATATGTCCTTGGCGATGTACTTAGGACACGGGTCTTTCAAGACACCCCGTTTGGCATCGTCATCAGACCCATCAGACAAAGAAGTAGCGCTTTTAATAGATGCAACCAAATATTTCTGTAAAGCTTCCTCCTTATCTATTCCACAAGCCTTCAGAACACTTACAGCTCTCTGGGAAAGGCAAGGCATCTGGACCCTTTTAATTAACCCTACACTTGACGACTTTTTCGGTAAAGCGGCCAATGACCTCCCTGAAATACATTTCTCGCGCACGGCTTTTAAAGGCTTCATGGGCAGGGACATTGACAACCTCACACCTGTAGAACATATAAAACAACGTACAACCCACAAACTTTTTTTTAACAAGTGGTAATAGGTACATGAGCCCATCATATCAATTTGGACGAACACAGAGCTGGTTAGTGACAAATATGCGAGTGGTCCTACTCACAAATCTTACCATTCTCGGGAGCCCTTTGAGGGAAATCGCCCTCCTGTTGCGCCATGGCGCCAACGTCCACGGACGATTCGACGTTCTGCACCTCGGCCACGACTGTGTCGCTAACCAGCTCGGTGGCAGCTGAGTCGCTAGGCAAGTCGATGGCTTCATGAAGCACCATTTCCCGACCGGTACTGAGGACAGACACTCGATCACCTTGTTCTGCACCGCAATGGGTGGACGGAGAATCATGATATTTCCGCTCAGGATCCATCTTGATGCTGACGGCCACCTCACCACCTTTCATGGAGGATTCGACGTTCTGCACCTCGACCATGCCTGAGTCTCTAACCAGCTCGGTGGCAGCCGAATCGTTACCCAACTCTTTGGCAGTTGAGTCGTTGCCCAACTCTATGGCTTCATGAAGCACCATTCCCCGACCGGTACCGAGGACAGACGCTCGACCACCTTGTTCGTCACCGCAACGGGTGGGCGAAGAATCATCATCTTTCCGATGTAGATCCGTCTGGATGCCGACCGTCACCTCACCTCCTTCCACCACGGGTTCTCCGCCTTTCTCATCGCCATGAACTCGAGCTTCCACCGCGGGTTCTTCTTCGCCTTCATCATCGCCAAGAACGGGAGCTTGCACGAACGTGCACTGACCTCCCTTAACGACACGGTCGACACCCTCTCACGTCGTGGCCACAGCCGAACGACTGTGCAGAACCTCTTCGGACGTCCCGATCACCAACACTCCTGTGTCGAGCCCCTTCACGACTTCGCGAGTCGGCCAGTGTTGAGTGTCCTCTTCCCGCTGCAGAGCATGCGTTTCCCCCGAAGCTCCTGCACTCTCGCTGTCAGTGTCCACGGACGCACCCTCGGAAGCATGACGTTCACACTCGCTACCCCCGCTCTCCAACACTTTGTGAGACTGCAAGCGTTGAGTCTATTCATCTTGGTATACAGCACGCGTTCCAGAAGAGCGCTCCTCTTCCCCACTAGCCGCTGCACTCTTGCTACCAATGTCGACTAGCGCACCCTCCGAAGCATGACGTTCGTACTCGCCAACCCCAGTCTCCAACACTCCTACAGCGGGGCCCTCCAGCAAGTCGCGGGACCGCCAGTCTCGAGTCTCAACATTTGAGAACGGAGGTGGGCAGGGGAACCCTGTGCCCAACTTAAGATGCGGGGGGTAGAACGTCAAATTTTCTTGGCCCCGTGGAACTGTAGCTTGAGGAGCACTTCTGGTGGCAAGCCTCCAGGGCGATGTCAACAACTTTGAATCTATTCGGAGTTTGTGGCGCTCGCCCGAGCTGAGGGAACTGAAGGTCGCACTTTCCCTCCTTCGCAATGCAGGCATCCTGCCCTCCAGGCAAAACGAAGACGCAGTTCCTTTCAAGGAATATTCTCGCCGCTCAGGAGATGCTGCCGTATGCTGCAGACGTCCGCCCTCTTTCAGGAGCACGGTGGTAGGCACAGGAGACCTCTGTTGCGCACGGTGGGATTGACTCTCCACGGCATCAGGAAACAAAGTCCTTGCAGACAAGTGCGAATCTACTCGCACTTGATCAGAATTCAGGGTGGCCACGTCTCGCATGTCGGAATCTCGACTCCCTACGCAGTGGGCGTCAGTTACCACATACTCGGGACTCCCGGACGTTCTACGCTTTCCGCCTGACCCCTTCCCGCCAGACCCCTTCCCGCCCGACCCCTTCCCGCCCGACCCCTTCCCGCCTAACGCCTTCCCGCCCGACCCCTTTCCGCCCGAGTCCTTTCCGCCTGACCCCTTTCCGCCGAACGCCTTCTCCCCCCACGATGTTTCGCTTGTCCCCTTTCCGACAAATTGTGAGCCGTTTCCTCCGCCCCCCCCGTCGTCTCCTTTGTCTCCCCCTCCACCCCTTCCCAGATGCTGACTGCCCGACGGAGGTTGCGGCATGCGTCAGTCAATGCCACGAGACGGTGCCGTTTCGAGTGTGTAGAAAGGCGCTCGAACTCCAACATGTTGTTGGCGTACAACTCATTTAGCCTTTGCTCTACATACGCAGCGACGTCCGGATTGCTCCTTTCGGGGTTCATAAAACTCAAATGCTCCACCAGAGCATCTCTCGCCTTTCTCTTAAATGAACCCGCTCCCAGTCTCTTCATTCCACTCCACTTGCCATGGGCATCCTTCATTGCCATGACCCACTTTCCATTCTTCACAGCAGGTTGGAATATCCTCGGGTGCTAGACGACGTTGTGTCCCCAGACATCCTCCGGCGTGAACCGGTGATGCTTGCCAAAGAAGAAGAGTCTCTCATTCTCCCAGGTATCATGGTCCACAGAAAGCTTATCACAAGGTTCGTAATCATAGTCTCTCTCTTTCTCCCCGTCATCAGACGATTGGTTATCGACTGGTTCGCACCGAAACACACGCTTCAAACTGGCAAGGGATGTGCTATATCTCCGAGGACCACCTTCCCCTTCATCACCAACCTGTCCAACCACCCGAGGAAGTGGCATGGACTCGAAATCGAAGGTCTCGGAGTCGCTCAACTCCTCCATGTCTTCAACGTCGAAAGGGTCCTCCTCGTCAAACTGTGCCTTGTAGTTTTTGAGGGTGAGCGGTTCGGCCATCAAGAAGTAAACGTGCTCCAGCCTTTTCAGGAAATGCGAGACAGACTCCCTGGGTGCATCGTGGTACGCATTTACCACACCGAACACCAGGTTTCTCCGTCGACTGTATTCGAGGTCGGTTTGAGCAGGCGGTCCGGGTTGGAAAAGGAAGTCCCAAACCTCCGTCCTTTTGTTCGCCGACAATTTCCAATACATGTCATATTTGGGATCCCTGTTTCGTTCGCCGGTGGTTTGGACAAAAGTGCAATCATTGCGAGTATCTGCCACGCGTGTCTTCACGAACTCGTTAAGGTAATCGATCATCTTCGCCTCGTTCTCCAACGCGTCGACGTTCCAACCATTCCGCAGGAGCTCCCACACGACAGACGCATGCGCCTTCCCAAAGATAAAAATAGTTTGCCCAACTTTGCAAAAGTTTTCGAGTAGACAAAGTAGATGGGACGGGTTCCGCTCCCTGTCCCTGTAAGCAGGTCCACGAACACTTGTCACGCCGCCTCCTCCCACAGGCTACGAGGGAACCTGTCCTCGTACGCCACGTTGAAACACGCCACAACCTGTTCTGATGGGTCCGATGAACAGACAGCTTTCGAGCGGGCCGCCACCTCGTGTTTGGTCGGACTTGGACCATGGGCACGGGAAGCCTTTGTCGGGCTACTGGCCGGGTAGACTGCGACTGTGTTGTTTGTCAGGTTCTCGCCATTGAAAATCATGTACAGGCGGTCACACTCCTCAACCAGCATATTGCCTTCCTGGACAGTGGCTGCTTTTGTACATGGCGCACCCCCTTCCCTGTCCTGACGTGATGGACACTAAGCCTGGCCATGCCTTTCAAGAAACTGAGCGCCCAACGAGCGGGGAAAAAGACCACAAGTGCCTAGTGCGTTGGCGACAGTGTTTGGAGAATGCCTTGCAAGTTGGAGAAATCGTCTTCTTGCCAGTCTGCGAGGAGTGTGGGATCACACAAATCGAGGACGTACAGGTTGCGCACGTAATGTCGCACAATCTCACGGATCTCAGTGATACGACTGTGAGCTTGGGAAGGCAGGCAAGCGAAAGGAATAAGGTTGGTCACCTGGTTGAGGTTGTGCCATTTGATGTGCCTCACATCCCCGCTGACCCTGATCGTGTCTCGAACTTCTTCTTCCGTCCGTCGTAATATGGAACGGACAAACTTTTCGAAAGATTTAGGGAACCTGTCATCCTCGTACAATCTCTTCGCGTCGTCGAGAGACTCCTTCTCGTGCGGAAGAGTACGTTTGCAAGTGTTCACGTACTCTTCCACGCCCTGCGAATGCTTTCGCACTGCGAATGCTTTCGCAGTTCGACCCACACTTGTTTCGTGAGGCCCTGCGGCCCGAACTCCTCCAGAAGCCGCCCCTCGATCCGGAAAAAATGGCTCCCGTAGCACCAAACATCTTTGTCCTCCTCCGTTTCAAGGAACAAGATGTAATGAAACATACGGAGCATCACGCGGTCCACTTTCCTCGTCGCGATGATGTCTTTAATTCCAGGTTTATGTTGACGTTTCAGATGCCCGCTAGCCGATTGCACGAACACTCCCCTTAGTGCGAGAATGTCGTCGAGGATCGAGAGTTTCTCGACATCGGTCATGTCGGCGAGACACTGCCAACAGAACATGTCTGGCTCCTTCACGACCACGAAAAACTTGTCGTCCGCTTGTGTTTTCTTTTTGGTCTGAGGCGGTGGGACCCGGACCAGCCACCCCATCTTTATTTCACCAACCGCCCCTTTCGAGCCCATTTTTGGAATTGCTTGAAGACCCGGAGATTTGTCTGGCATGTGTTTGCCCGGCCTCGACAATGGCGTCTTCCCGTCACTGCCAAACAACTTCCCCTCCGCCCATTTCTCGTAGAAGACCATGCCTTTACGGAAAACGTTATCACCGGCCGTCACGAGCGGCATCCACTGCCTCAATGCATTGCCAATGGCAGCGACATATTCCGTGTCGGCAAGCGTTAGCGTTTTTTTGCCAACGTCCAGTGAGCGTCGTTCGGACTCTTTCCCAAAAGCAGCTTTTGGAATTTGAAAAACGCTTGTTTTTCGGCCTCCTTGCCGGAAGGGTTCCCTTGAATGACCACCGGCCTTCCTTCATTCTCCCATGTCTCCCGCATATCCTCGAACGCGGCTTTCTGCGATCGCTGCTTAGACATCTTGTGTCTCGTGTTCTCGTTGAGACTGACCTGCACATACCTCGCGAAATCTTCGTCGGAGAACCACACTACTCTTGCCGGCCACGAGTGCATCTTCCACAATTCGAATATTGGCTCATCCACCAGCTCCTTCACAGCAGCCACGGTGTGTTGTCCGTTGACAGGGTAATAGTAGTACTTGTCCTTGTCCTCTGGCTTGAAGACATCTTTGTGAACCCTGTCAGCTTTCTCCGGCCTATGTGTCACCGGCTTGTAGATGGGTGCCATAACCAAAGGGTTTTTCGTCCAGATCTTCCCCTTTTCCTTGTGGAAGTGACTTAGCATCGCAGCCTTGATGTCCTCTGCATTTTCACGATTGAGACTACAGTGGTTGTAATATCTTTCCCTAGGCGGGATGTCGCAGACCTTCCTGGGGTCGATGAGCAGTTGGACGGAGAGCTCCTTCTCCACGATATCACCGTCATCGTTCCGCTCGTATTCGAGCCAGAACGCTGCCGCTTCGTCGTACTGCCCACCGACACTTCGTTCGCCACCGCTCGCCGCCTCAGCAGTCTTCCTCCTTCGAGGTTTCTTTTGGCCATCGCCTTCTTCAGCTGCCACTTTCCTTTTGGATTTACCCGAAGGTTCTCCCGCGGCCGCAACGCCTGGATGAGCCGAATCTCCTCCACCCATGGCTTGTCCTTCGCGGATGGTCAAACCGTCGGGCCCCCTCGCTTTCTTACTTGTCGTCGCGCCCTCTTCCTTCGACGTCCTCTTTACGACTCCATGTTCTTGTCCGCCACGCATCCCAGGCGCCCTCTTTCCCGAGGCACATTCTCCGACGTCACCTCCATCCCCGCCCATCACCGGCTCCGATTGCCCTTTAATCCTCTTCATGCGGCGGGTTTCCTCCACCACCTCCTCTCGCACCATCCTCTGTCGCTCGCGCTTCTTCTCCGAAGAAGTCGGCTCCCCGCCAAAGCTTTCGCGTACATCGCCCATCCCTTTAGCCTCACTCCCTCCAACCTCTTGCCCCGATCTGCAGGATTCTCTTCCTGTCTCATCTCGAAGTGAATACGTGTCGCCCTGGCAGCGGACCTTGAGGATTTTCGGAGTTCCGGCCTGGAGAGTCCCTGCATCTGGAGAATGCAAGTCTGACGTGTTCCCAGGAGCATCCGGGCCGAACTGCGTGTGAATTTTGCGCGTGTGCCCGTTGCCACGACCCTCAACGTCGTGAATCGCACTCCCGTGCCCCACTGGCGTCTCAGCAGTTTCTTGAACCAAGCCGGACGACCCCTCATGGGCTGGCAGAAGCCGGAAAACATATTCTCGCGAAAGAACCGGGCGTTCTTTCGGCACCTTCAGCATGAGACCGAGGTATTGCACTGGCAGTGGAAGATGCTTGCCATCGTAAAGCCCTTTGAAGTGAGGGCACAGCATCATGTTCGAGCCGTAACCCGCGAAACTCTTGAAGACCACTATCACACCCTTAACATCTCTGAAAGGCAGTTTGCACTGATCGTACAAGACGTTAGTCTGCAGCTTGAGCAAACCTCCAGAAATCTTGTCGAACGAGACGATGGTACCGAGAGGAAGAACGTCGTTCGCTCCCTCAGCGCCCGGAAAGCAAGTGGGTCGCATGAAAACAGCTGGCCTAAAACAGTTCACCTGAACAACGAAGTCCAAAAACCATTGTGCTTCCCTTGTATGGAAATACAGAGGAGTAGATTGTTGAAGAGGTCATCCCTCCCAGGGGCAGATGGCCCAGCGCTTGTGGATGTGTTCTTTGCGGACGCCGTTGTACTCCCACCCGTTGACTAATGCACACGAAGTCACAACAATTGGGTAAAGGAGACGAAAGGCAGTAGTCCTCTGGCAGAGTGACTTCGGAGGGAAGACAACAGCTCCACAGAAAGAGTACGAACGAACTCGCTGTCCTAGAATCGAGGAAGAGGTGATTTATCTTCAGGAAAGTGCGAACTAACTTAGAGTTCAGGGAATGAAGTAGTCTACAACAAGTACCGCATGGGTTTCAACAAGGGGGGACCAACGTGCAGTTTTGGGCAGAAGGAAACCGACAAATTAGATTGGTGTTTGAAATGCAAACGAAGTCCAAACAATTGGGTAAAGTTGAGGAAATACAACACTCCTCTGGCAGAGTTAGTTCGGAGGGAAGACAACAACTCTTCAGAAAGATTGCGACCGGACTCGCTGCCCTCGAAATGAGTAGGATGTGGTTTATCGACAAGTGCGAAGGGTATCGACAAGTGCGAACTAACTCGCAGTTGTGGAGACAAGACAACAATTGTCATCCGCAGTACTGGAAACGTGAAAGTCACGTTTAAGAAAAGGCGGCTTATCTTGGGAAAAGTGCGAACTGACTCGCAATATATATATATATATATATATATCGTCACAAATATAACTGCCCAGTAAACCGTAGGCAGAGAGAGAGAAGAGGACAACAAACGAGGGGCTGTGACAAACTGTTTCGTCGGAGTTTCACCGACTTATAAGAAGGCTGAACCCTATCTATCTATCTATCTATCTATCTATATATATATATATATATATATATATATATATATATATATATCGTCACAAACAGAACTGCCCGGTAAACCGTAGGCAGAGAGAGAGAAGAGGACAACAAACGAGGGGATATCAGGTCGGCGGCCTCACAAGGGAGAGGTGAGCGAAAATCGGGAATTGATTCGGTGTTCAGTGTAGAAACTAGGTATTGAATCGGGGCTCACCATGCGCAGTGACGATGACAAGTTGCGAAGGGAATCAAGCAGCTTTATACAAACGTTGTCATGGCTATGCCGAAAGGTCATCGAGCTGCGAAACGTGGATCGGCTATGGCGGACGGAGGTGGAGGGTGGAGAAAAGACATCAGAACACGTCCGCTGGCGAAACAACAAAACCGGGAATTGATTCGGGGTTCAACATGCGGCAACTACGGCGTTATATCCTGCAGGTAGAGACGGGGCATCAGGGAATCTGTTCGGACATCGGACACAGAACAGGACAACTCAAGTTACAGAATCTTACCTTCGTCGTGCGTTGAGCGAGCGACCAACGTTGGACGGATATGGATGTGCGACCACCGAACCAGCTATGGTGGAGGGATATCGAGCTAGGAAGAGCACACCTGCTATGGCGAATGATAATCTAGCCACGAAGAGCGAGCTATGGAGAACGAACCGAACATAATGCGGCAACTGCGGACGGAGTGAAGAGCGAAGAGCAAACGGGCTATGGAGGAAGGAGGTGGGGGATGAAGACAAAATATCAAAACGCGCGCCGAAACGATAGCACGACTTGACCTGTGGAGCGACAACAAAAGGGATAATGCGAGGGCGGCAACGCCTTTTATACTTTCCTGCAGCAGGTCTCGCGTCGGGATCAAGGTGGGGCCGTATCGATTCGCATATCGCACGCCCGGACCCATAAAACGCCAGGGCCTATAAAGAGGTAAGAGGTACTAGAAATTGTCACCCGTCGATCAACAATTTTCAACGGTGTAGATGAACGGAGCCACTGACATGCCAGTGGCCCCAAAATCTCCGTCAATTCCGACATGCAATGATGTGACAGTTCCAGCAAACAAGGGGCAAGCAAGGTCATTTTCGCAGTTGTAATCTGGACCGTCGATCGGCATGATCCTACGCACGAGGTCAGGCGCAAGAATCTATAAGGCGCGGCGATTCGTTGTGCATAGAGGCGGTTCGCTGCGCGCCGAGGCCAGGCGACGGTTTATTTCGCGCCGAGGCGTGGCGATTCGTTGTGCGCCGAGGTCAAAAACACCGGAAATCTATAAGTTCCAGTGTCGTTGTCATTCAAACATTTTGCAAATGTCAACGACGTTGGATATCGATGCGCTTAGCCATGCACCATTGCCATCGATGCACTTAGCTCATCGCCATCGCCAACGCTCGCCATGCACCATCACCATCGATGCGCTTAGCTCATCGCCATCGCGATGCGAAGCTATATCCCCCATCGCAGCCGTCGCGCTCGCCTGACCATCGCAGCGCTGACAATCGCCATCGCTCCCATCGCAGCGCTGGCCATCGCTATCGCTGCCATCGAGGTGCTGGCCATTGTAACGCGTTCCATCGCTGCGCCATCTTTCTCATCGTCACGCCATCTCTCTCCATCAGTGCGCCATCGCTCTCCACCGCAGCGCTGCCCATCGCTATCGAAGCCCTGACCATTATTATCCCATCGCAGCGCTGGCCATCGCTATCGCTGATTTGTTGGGCACCTTGGCGCCTTCGCGATCTCTTCTCCATCGCTCTGCGATTTCTCTTCATCGCTCTTGCGCGATCTCTCTCCATCGTCGCACGATCTCCCTCTGTCATTGAGTGATCACTCTCTATCTCACTCCATCACTGCGCGATCTCTCTCGACCACCAGGCAACCTCCATCCTTCCGCTAGAGGCTCTCCATTACTCCTGCGCGATCACGCCATCGCCATTGTATTGTGGGTTCAGGCCGTCGTCGGTGCAGCCGCCGATCACTGTGGAATCGCACGAAACAAGTGACAGGTATGCTTAACGAAGGTTTAACGCGATGGATATCACTTTGATAATGGAACTGATGTTGTACAATAACTAATATTGGTCATCGTTGCGCCAACTCTCTCCATTGGCGCGCCATCTATCTCCATCGATGCGCCATCGTTAACCATCATTGTGCCTTCTCTCTCCATCGGTGCGGGATCGCTAACCATTGTTGTGCGTCCTCTCTCCATCTCTCTCCATCGGTGCGCGATCTCTCCCGACCTTTCTTCATCTCTCGACCTTTCTTCATCTCTCGACCTTTCGTCATCTATCTCCATCGCTGCGCTATATTCCCCAATCTATCTCCATCACCGCGCCATCTATGTCTTTCTCTCTCATTCGGTGCGCCATCTTTCTCCATTGTTGTGCTATCGCTAACCATCGCTGCGCCTGCTATCTCCATTGCTGCGCCATATTTCTCCATCGGTGCGCAATGTGTCTCCCTCGCTGCGGCATATCTCTCAATCTGTTTGCGAACTCTTTCCCTTCTTGCGCCATCAACCTTCTTCCCCGGAATATACAACGCACATTCATTATAGTTGTTTTTAGACTGAACGAAACTGGGACTTATGGACTAAAGAGTAACAAATTTAGGGAGATGGTTGGTTGAAGAGCGAATAAATTTGCATTTGCAAATGGGCATTTCCATTACGAAATCGGGGGTACAAGTGTGAGTTAATTCTGACCTATCGACTAAACAGTAACAAATTAAGGGGGCTGGTTAGTTCAAGAGCGAATAAATTCGGACTTGCAAACGAGCATTTACATTACGAAACTGCGGGTACAAGTGCAAGTTATTTTCGGTTTTTTCTGCGTGTAGTACGAGCCACAGATCGTCGCAAGAGAGAAATGGGGAAAGATGGCGTACTATTTTTTAAGATTGAGAAAGATTGCGAAGCGATGGGCAGACGGCGCACCGATGAAAATAGATGGCGAGCGATGGCGCACCGATTGAGAGAGATGGCGCACCAAGAGAGATTGATGGAGTTACAGCCTTCCCCCGAATACAACGTCCGGTCATTACAATTCGCACTTCAAACGAACATTTCAATTACGCCGTACAATAAGAAATTACCTTCGTGGTTGGTTCAGTGGCGAGTTAACTCACAAATAGAAAAGGACTTAATTCTTCTGGGCCGAGAAGAGACGCGACTTCACTGCTCGAGTGCTTCGATTTCGAGACTGTGAGTACAAGTGCGAGTTAATTCTGACTTATCGACTAAAGAGTAACAAATTTAGGGGGGATGGTTGGTTGAAGAGCGAATAAATTCGCACTTGCAATTGTTGTTGTTTAGTGGATAAGACTTAATTGACTCGCACTTATACCCTCAGTTTCGAAATCGAAATGCTCGTTTCAAGTGCGAATGTATTCTCTCGTGTTCCAACCAGGAACTTAATATCTTACTGTACGGTGAATAAGTACGAATCAGCTCGCATTTGTACTCTCGCCTGAAAAAGAGCGAGTTTGCTCGGACATATTCAAACCACTTGCACACTGAACGAGTGGGAGAGGAGTCGGACTTGAGATACCACTTGAGCTTCAAATCAGGGTCCGACAAAACGATATGGATTCAAATGTTGTTGTTCCACTGTTTTGTGATAAATATTAGAAATGCGAGCTTACTCCCTCTTGTTTATTTCCCTGACCTCGTCATACGTTGACGTGATTTTCTTGTTGTACAGTTTTCGTGTGAATCGTCTCTTCAAATGGGTGTTGAATCCGTCGACTGTGTCACGCCACCACCACCGTCACGACACCACGGAGAAGACGATGTTCGAGAACGTAGTTCTTGTGACAGCAGCCCGGAAGCTCCCCCTGATCGGCATTGCGGTTTGAAAAGGGAGTTCTCGATATTGACCCCGACGAATCATTCAGGCCCGTCTACGACGTCCGCTCGACGTCGTTTTGTTCGCTTTATCGACGTTCTCGACGGTCAGCGCGTATCTACAACGCGAATCCCCGGTAGTGAGGGTATTCGGGATGTCGAGACGTTTCCCGATGGATGAATGTTCGTGGACACAAATTTTTGTGGTGTGTCCGAAACGACTGGAACAGATCTCATGCGAACAGCGGGTAGACTGTCTGAAAGCGTTGAAGTTACCCAACCCCTAGCATTTGACTACCGTCGGTCGTTGGTGGATACAAACTTTTGTGGTACGCCCGATAAAAACGGATATGATCGGGAACAGTGGAGTGCATTTGGTAGAAACGGGTCTGGTAGGGAACAGGCAACGGAATGTGCTTGTGAAAGTGCCGAGATAGGTAAGAGAATTGCATGTGAAGCCGAAAAAATTGGCTCTCCGTCGATGACAGCCACGGGTGCAATAGAAAATTGGCCGACTGGTTTTGTAGACACAGATTTCTACAGTTCATCGGAATCCTCCCAATCCGATTTGTCGAGAACCGCTCCCGAGGACAGATCAAAATTCCTAGGTGCAGCGCATAGGTCCCCGACCAAAAGTCACCGTGGAACTCCCAAAGCAGTCCTTCAGGTTTTGTCTCATCCCCTACATGGAGAAAGGAGAAGATATAATCGAAAAATTAGGCCGGTTAGAATGTCAAAACATTCGAAGAGGGCCAAAAGTCGATTGAATGAAACTAACAATGCGCTCGTCCCGACGCACAAGTGTTGTAAGAACAAGTGTCTTCGGGTATTGACCATTGACGATATCAAACCGGTGCGCGAAGCCTATTACGAAATGTCCCTCGAAAGGAGGCTCGAGTGGTGGATGCAAACCCTCGACAATTTCTGTATCCTCGACGGTGGTCTGGAAAGAGTCAAACCAGTGCAGTGCAAACGTCGTGTGTGCATCGCCGGTTGGTGCAAAATAATAGGAATATGTCGAAACACATTTCGTCGTTATAGCAAGTGCACGTCAGACGAGGTCGTCCGTGGACGGCATGGTCGATGGGGATTGTTGAACCCGAGACCGGAGTATGTGAGCATGCTGGCTCGTGTGACAAGGTTTGTGGAAGAACATGGAGTTGTTATGCCCTATCAAATGGTTATGAGGGGGACCTCACAAAGACCTAAAGTTAAGCTCCCTGCTTATTTCACGAAGCTCCTTGTATACGAGTCCATCAAGTCGGAGTCGGAAGCGGCGGGTCAGACCGTCGTTTCGGAGCAAGTCTTCCACTCCATATGGAGGAAGTACTTGTGGCATGCCGACCTTGCCAAGTCCAACTCGTTCACAAAGTACTTATGGCATGCCGACCTTGCCAAGTCCGACTCGTTCACAAAGTGTGGCGAGTGCGTCCGCCTTAGACAGGCCAGAGATAACGCCTTTCTCCTTCGTGACCATAGGGATTTCGATGAAAAGCACCGCAAACACCAACTAGATCAGGTCGCTCACAGTGCGGATTACACTCACTGGAAACTTTGTTCCATTTTGAACCCCGCGGAATACCTCTGTCTTATAGTGGATGGAATGGATCAGAAAAAGACAATCATTCCTCACATCGGCATGTATAGTTACTCCAAGGATCATCGACACGACATGATGATGAAAACGAACCTGGCCGCGGTCATAGCTCACGGCAGGAAACCGTCCATTTATGTTTACACGTATTTGCCTTTCTATGCGCACGGTTCCGATGGCACCATGACGTGCGTTATGCGGACTCTATGTGAGTTGCAGACGTCAGGACAGAAATGGCCACGCCACCTCCGAATCCAGGCGGACAATTGCTGGAGGGAAAACAAAAACCAATACCTTATGTGTTTGGCCTCTCTTCTGGTGAAATTCAGGATTTTCAAAGATGTCGAAGTGGGGTTTATGATTGTTGGCGACACTCATACCGACATAGACGCGACTTTTAGTGTTCTCTCGAAAAAACTGAAGGACAACAATGCTTACACCATCACGCAGTTGTTCTCGCTTATCGAGTCGTCCCACAAGATACGGCCGAAGTGCATTGAGCTTGATCACATTGCCGATTGGCGCCAGGTAGTGGATCGATACGTCGACAGAAGCATCGTCGGCGTGTCGAAACCGCATCTCCTCAAATTCTTCATGCGTGACGGCAGTCCCGTCATGGTGTAGAAGAAGTACTGTACCGATGCGGAATGGATGCCGGAAGGCAGACCAGTTCACTGGTTCTCGGTTGTCAATGGGCAGTATGCAGGCCCTACCTCCCCTCCACAACCATGTTTTATTCCCCGTGTCGTTAAAGAGGATTTTCAGATGGCTCGTGACAGTGTCCAAAAATTTCTGGACGTCCTCGAACAGCATAGACACATGTGGCGGACATATAGGAAGGAGGAGGTCGACAAGCGGGAGGATGCTTTGTCTTACTGAAAAGCCATCTTCGTCGAGGCTGACGATATGATCCAAAAGCAAAAGAAGAAGGAGATGGAAGAGGGTGAGGAAGAGGATGTCCTCGGGGCGGACGAGCCCGAGATCTACCCTCACACCTTCTGGCCACAATCAGTCTAAATTGTGGAGGAAGTTCAAGAACCCGACCCTCCTTCGCCAGATGCTTCGCTTATATATGTAGGACCGAGGGCGGGTCGTCCAAAAGTGGACTTCGACCCTCGGCGCCATATAAACAAAGGTGATTTTCTGATTGTTAGGCCGCCTGATGAGGAACTGTCTCAAGGTGTCCCATTCAGGGTTGGCAGAGCACAGTCTAAGGTTGTGGACGACCGTTCCTCACCTCATTGCGGTTGTTTATGTATACAGTGGTGGGTGTCTACAGGTCACTCGTCTGATCTTCGTGAAAGGTACTCCGACGCTTGGACGAAGAGGTGGAAACTTTCCACTTCGTAGGAGGAACAATGGCAACGCGCCGAAATCGTGGTTTATTCCTGGAGAATACCTTTTTTCGCAAAGGGACGGATGAGAGCAAATTCGTGACAGGCCTTACAATACCGACATCCGTTTGCGAGAAAGTGCTTGTGGCCTTGGGGGACGGCTGTTTCTGGTCCGTTCGACGTGCCCGTTTAGTTAAATGCGAACTGATTCGGATTTGGTGGCTACGAACTCCGCAAAGATAATGACGAGACGTGAACTGCGACCTAATTCCGGTTTGCTTGTCCTGCAGGATGGATGACGACGACACACCATTGTGCGGCGTTGTATACGAGACAACGTCCTACGAAACCTCGTCGTACCCAAGCGAGTATTCCTTTTCGATCGAGAATGTGGACACGGATCTTATCATCATGAACAAATGCATTTGGGCACGAGGAACGCTCAGTCTTGACAGCGATCATCTGCATATCGAAGCTGGGGTCGGCCTCGACGGTTACATCGCACCCGAAACACATGTTGTTGATGGACAAATTACAATAGTTCGTGATAGAGGATCAAATATGTGGTACCTATACCGGAGTTTAAAGGAAGTCCAACTTTGGGAAGTTCCATCCAGTCAGGAGGAGAACGTAGACGTCGAGGATATGGTGGATTCCTGGGAATCGCTGTGCTTCGAACAAGACTGGGATTGTATGGACGACCAGCATGCTAAACTTTGCGCATGGTACTGTATCGGGAAGCCGCAGTTGCGTTTTCCTGTGATCATAGACTACCATGGCCGAGTTCGTATGTTCAACCGTGGCACCCCTGTGCTGACTCTTTTCACGGCGGCCAAGCTTTGTGGTAAGCGAATGAGAGTTTTCTTCCTTGTGAGGGAAGACTTTCGTGAGCCCGCGTCCGCGGGTGCTCTTAAGCGCTTCCGTGAACGATTCGAAATAGATCCTTCACTCGCAAAAGAGTTGAATCAAAGGGTCGACTGTTTGGTGCATGCGCAATTTGACCTCCTTTTCGGATTGTGTGAGGAGATATTCTTCACGTTGGAACACAAGGACAACTGCAATGACTACACTCTACGAAAAGTTGCGCATCACCGTTCGGGTGTCCAAACATTGGAATTCGTAGGTGGTAGGCGGAGACAGATCTACGACTGTCCTTACTGTGAGGATGGACACCAGTCACCTTGACCTGCTATGTGAGCCTTCCTGTTTGTGGATTTCCACAACGCCGAGTTAGTTCGCACTTTGCTGCTGTACTCATAGGACAAACTCGTGGTTCATCGACGACCTCGTTGTTGACATTAGTCTGAGCTAACTCATCATTGTTGTCACTTTTTCCACCCCGTGGTCTTCAATAGTAGAGTGGTCTGACCGCTGCATACGAATGACGTGTTGGAAATGAGTCGAGATTAAGAGGTGGTTGCAGGACTTGCGCCGGATAGGAATGAGTCGAGCTTAAAAGGTGGTTCTAACACAAATGACGTGTTCGAAATACGGCCACCCTGTCACGAAGTGCGAATACATTCTGAGTTATCTGACTCCAAGTAGGCTTTTCCGTTGCTGCTTTTCCGTTACTGCTATTCCTTCCAGACTCTATGTGCGTCATCACTAACATGCTACCTTGTGCTTCCTCACGTAATGCAGGATGAACTATTACCAGACTTCACCCCGTGCAAACACTTCCAGCTCGTCTCACGGCGACGTATCGCCAGACCGGATTCCCGATCTCGGTCTCTTAATTTTGGACAAGAATATATGGGAGTACCAGCAAGTAAACTGTTCACGCCGATATCTAAACAACAAATCGGTTGTTGCGCTTGATGGGCAAGTTCCCGGGATATTGAGGATGGACGCCACCGCGGATGACCTTGTGGTCGACAGAGATATGGGTTGGAACTTCTGGTACCTGTACTCCTTGGAAGACGAAATTGATGTAGAGCCCGTCAGCGAGGAAGGAGATCTAGAACCTGCCACTCCTGAAGAGATGACGGACGCGTGGCGCGTCCACTGTGCGAAGCAGAGATGGTTAGACCCCGACAGGAGGCACGTAAAGCTTTGTGCCTGGTTTTGCCTGGGACAACCAGTTGTGCCCGCACTGGCCATCATAGATTATTACGGTCGCATTCGGGTATTCAACCGTAACACGACGGTCGTGACGCTGTTCACGACTGGTGAAGGTTGATGGTTGAAAGATGAAAGCGCTTTTCATTGCAAGGGAGGAGTTCCGAGGAGTCGCCCTCAATTCTATGCAAGCGTTTCGCAGCCCCACGGTCGAGGGTGTGCTCGGACACTTCAAAGATTGGTTATCGCATGATGCGACATTAAGGGAGGAGCTCGACTTCAGAGTCGACTGTTTGGTGCACTCTCAGTTGCACTACCTTCTCGATAACTGTGACGATATTTTCTGGCGACTGGAACATAGGGGCCACAACTTAGAGACTGTTTTTCGAGAGGAGGAATATCGTCTGTCGACGGCCCGTTATGTGTACGATTGTCCGTCCTGTTGCAACGGACATCCTGAATATCTGTAAGGAAAATGGACCCCAATAGGAGAGTAGTCTGACCGTTCCACGTGAATGACGTGTTGGAAATGAGTCGAAATTAAGCGGCGGTTGTAGGACTTGCGCTCAGTTGCGAAGTGCGAATCTACTCTCACTTATTGACCCACATGAATGATGTGTAGAAAATAAATCGGCGGCGGTTGCTGGACTTGCGCTCCCTTGCGAAGTGCGAATCTACTCTCACTTATCGACCCACATGAATGACGTGTAGAAAATAAGTTGGCATTAGACGACGGTTATAAAACTTGCGCATAGAATGACGTGTAGAAAATAAGGCGGCATAAGACTTGCTCTCTTGCGATGTGCGAACCAATTCCCAATTATCGAACCCTTCCGTGCGTATCAAGATCCTGTATTTTTTGCTTACGCACTTGGGAGAATCGCAAGTGACGCGCTTCCTTGCCTTTCTCCGCTAATGCAGAATGGATATCCGGACTTCGTCGAAGAGTAGGAACTCCTCAGCGCCGGAGATCGATCTAATCATTTTGTCGTAGAACATTTGGGAAGACATTGGACGCTCTGGTCTGGACCGTGACTACCTGCATCTCGAAGATGATGTTGCCCCGGACGGGGAAATCCCTTCGTGGCAAAGTGCGGAAGAAGGACACCTTCGGATTTGCCGTGATATAGGGTCGAACTTTTGGTACCTGTACACTCTGATGAAGGATGTACAGGCATACCGTATCGGGTTGGAGTCACTTCTGAAGAGGGAACCCGTCGAAGAGGAACCATCCAAACTTCTAAGATGGTTGAAGCATAGCACATTTTATATGAGAAACTTAAGTGGGCGTTGTTGGACAAGTTGCATCAAAAACTGTGTGTCTGGTTTTGCCTCGGCCAACCGACGAAGTCGGCGCCGGTGATCATAGACTACTTCAGTTGAGCGAGGGTGTGTAATCGAGGCACCACCGTCGTGACGCTCTTCACTGTCGTGAAGGTGGACGGTTGACGAATGAGAGCTATTTTTCTCGCAAGGGAGAAATTTCACGGTGTCAAACTCACTTCTTTTTAAGCGTTTCACACATCAGGCCCTACTGGTTCCCTTGCACGGTTCAAAAACAGGCTCGCCATAGATCAAGCACTCAAAGATGAGCTACATTTGCGGGTTGACTGTTTGGTGCACCAACAACTTCACTACCTCTTCGATAGTTGCGACGAAGTAAATTTCACAGTCGAACATAGGGACAACGAATTGCGATTTGCTTACCGCCATCTGGATTATTCAGCCTCCAAACCTCAGGAAGTGACTCTTTGTAACGGGAAGACGAGATATGTGTGCAATTGCCCTTACTGCGATGCTGGACATCTATATCTTCACTAGCGACGTTCTGAATTACTTGCTTCGTATTTTCTCTAGTGCGACTAGACTCGCACTATGCTTACAGCCCGTTGAATTCCATGTTCGCCCCCTTACTTATCTCTCGTTCATCATGCCCCATCCCCTTCGGTATACCCCGTTGCATGACAAACTGTCTATCTAATTACGAGTTCGTTCGCACTTTGCCAACATCAGTCGGTCTCAACTTTGCCGTTTACCCTCCTCTCCGTGTATGACAAGGTGAAATGTTTGACACCCGCAAGGGCGTTGTTCTCTCTTCTGATGCAGATTGTCGTCTGAAAGTTTCAGTGAGACGGTCGTTGTTAGAGACCTCAGCTACTGCGAAAGTCTGCGAAGCGCAGTTTCTGCCGCAGCTGAGAACTTTTGTGGCTTAGCGTGGTTTGGCAACATTGGGCTTCCCAGATACCGCTACCTTCCGGTCCCCGAAGACGTTCGCGCTCGTGTCCAACCGTCTGTTTCGCCCCCGCCTACCCCAGCTTTGTAGTGCATTGTGATGGTCACTCTACGCGACAGGCCCGTCTTCAGAATTGATTTCTACATTGCGTCCGAAGGGGAGTTGAGAAGTTGTTTGTATTATTCGTACGTAAACAGCACATCTTTCGATAGAATGCCAGAAGGTTGTGAGCCTTCCATTACGTTTTTCTTATCGATCGTCATTATATATATCGCCTCGTGCTTGCATGAAGAATTTTTCCTTGTATCCGGTGTGAGAGAAGATGATGACAGTCCACTGTTCTGGGGAGACCGTTATTCGTTCCAAATCCGTCACTGGAGCAATTTGAATCGAGATTTAAGAGATATACTCATGCGCGACTTGCCGGATATCGAAGCAGATCTTAAGGCCCGAATTCCCGAACCAGGTCCTTTTAATTGAGTTCAACATAGACGAGCGCAACGACGACGATCGCGGGAGGCTGCTCGAAGACTGTACATACTCAGCCTGCTACCATGAAGATTGTACTAACTCTTTTCACGCGACGCATGCTACGAAGTTACTCATCGTCTCAGGATATTCGGATTCTATATGCGAATAGACTCTTATTTATCACCTCACTCCTTTTACAGTGCGTCTGGCCCTATCACGTTGTGGACATCATGTCGGGCTTGGATGAGCTTCTGTGTGGGACTTGTGTAGGCAGGTGAACATCGTGTCGGGTTCGGATGACCTTTTGTCTAATGCAGGACTTCGGCACGAATCAGCGTTTGTGTAGGTCTTCGGCTTGAATCAGCTTTTGTGTAGGTCTTCGGTTGAACTTGTGTTCGACATGTTCGCATTAGAGGTAGGGTTTGTTTCATGTGTAATGCATGACTTTTCGGCTTGTGGCGAAGAGGGCGAGTCATATAGACCGTACAAAAGCGTCTTTTGTAGATAAGGGCATGTCATGTAGACTATACGACGTGGACTTCAAGTTGAATGATTTTTGGACTGCCTACATGTGCCTTAGAACGTTTCCTTCAATGATTTTTGGAAAGGCTCTATGTACTTTGTGAATTTTGGAAAGCTTCCGTGATCTTTGCAATTTTGTATTGAATTGTTTTTGAAAACGCCTCTGTGTACTTTGCAATTTGTCATTGAATGATTTTTTTGCATTGAATGATTTATAGAAACTCTCCTTGTGGTGTGCAACTTCACCTTTAGAAAAACACTAGGCAACTTGAAGGCGATGACAAGAGTTACTTTTAGGAATGGATATGTATCTTCTCCACACAAAGATTTGATGACATGTTCACCGGTTAATATACAAATGACATGCCAATGCCCATATTAAATCATCGCGCTGATGGTGTGCACACCTGCTTCTCCATCTAAGTGCGAGTTCATTCGCACTTCTGGTGTGAACCCCGAGCAATTCCCTCGCACTTTGCTTCAACTTGACCTGTACAAAAACAACAAGCAACCTGCAAATATTTCCTTCTCTTCGTTTCTCCTGACTTCCGCAATAGTGACCTTGCAAATGTTTCGATCTCTCATCTTCATGTGATGGGATGCATGCATATTTTCGATTAAAAAAATGTTCATGTCAAGGACGGGATCGAACGAACCGCCGGTAAGCACCTGCACATCACAAAGCAAGAGCACGTCCCAATTGGAACATCATCGGGTTCTTGCGATGTCGAGTCCCGCATGATGACTACACTGAACAGCGGCAGGATGACCGGTCCGCCTCTCCGATGTGGATCTAACGGTGGATTGCGTCAAATCTGCTCTCATAGATCCACACCGGGGATGGGGGTCGGGATCCGACTACAGTTTGCTTGTAAGACATCATATGATGTGTCGATATAACCGACATCCAGAACTGCTTGGTGAGCATCTAGTGCTACGCCAATAAGTTCCAAACAAGGTCGCAAAGTCCCCTAAGAATGTTCATTGTCGGTTCCTCACGTCGTCGATTCCCACGTGATGAGTACAGTAAACAACGGCAGAATGGCAGGTCCCCCTCGCCGGAATAGATCTAACGGTGGATTGCGTCAAATCTGCTCTCAAAGATCCACACCGGATAGAAGGTCCTGCAGTCAGCCGCTGCTTGCTTGTAAGCATCATATGATGTATCCATACGATCGACATCCAAAAATGTTTGGTGAGCTTCTAGTGCTACTCCAAGCAGTTCTGAATACGATCGCAAGGTCCCCTAAGAATGCTTTTAGCACTAGAGACCTCAGACCGCCGACTGTTTGGCACTTCGTGAAAGTGGTCATGTCAACCGATGCAGAAGGCTCGTGATCACTTCCATTGCTTGTATACGTGCCCATGGGTGCTCGGCGTTGCATACATGTAGTGCTGTTTGACACTTCCTTACGGTGCTCTGTCGAACACCGATAACCTCGAATTGACTCGTTGTTCAACTAGAGTCTCTCTCTCTCTCTGTCTCTCTCTCTCCTGCCATGCCCGTTGATGTACCTCTCGCCCGACTGGGTGCAGTGCGGCCGTGCGGTGGTGGTCGTGTTCAACAAGACGCCCGTCATCAGAGTTTCGACGGACGTCCTTGGGGGGCATGTTTTTTTTTTTTCCCTGTGAGCTGGGTGAAAGCATTTGCTTAATTTTTTTTATTGTGGTTTGCAGGGCATTTGCCGATCGCGATGGCCATGTCGAAGTGGATTACCCCGGGTAATTGGCGTGAGCGCATGGCATACCTTTTTCCCCCATGCGCGCTGCGCGTCTTCGGCAGTGGAGACTCCACTGTTATTGACGGTGCGACAACAGACGACTTGGAGTGTGATCCTCGGATGAAGGTCGTCCCGTTCACTGATGCTCCCCTGGACCCGTGGAAAGAGCATAAATGGGACAAAATGCTCAGTCAGTGTAAGTGGGCGGACGACTACAAGTTCGCTAACATGTGCGAGTTTGGGAGTTTCATTCCCGTGCCTAGAGCTGTGCAGGGTTCAGTTCGGTGCCGTTGCTTGAGTGCAAAGCTCAATATTCCTCATCATCAAAATCTGTTGGCCTTCAGTGTCGTGACTGCTTCATCGCGCACATGGTCCCGTGCGCTGAAACACGAGTTTCTTGCATGTGCACGACATTCCGAGTTCCTCGATCAGTACCCGTTGCGCTCTCCAGGGTTGTTGCCTCGAGCAGTTTCCTACTGCTGCGTTAGATTGCATCTCGGAAAAGTTATTCTTATCTAGAGTCCTTTGCGTCCCGTGTTCAAATCGAAATAGGACCTTGACTGACGCTGTGGTCTACGTGTCTAGGAATGAGTTGCACCTCGGGAGAGACAAGATCGGTTTGGTCACAATAGAATACGAAGGGAGATGGGATTTGGTAACCGGGGGTAAGGTGGACGATGTGGACACTTGGTTTGAGGTTGAAGCTCAAGCGTCCTCTATACGGGATGCTATAGGCACGTCTCTGGCCGGAAGGACTGGGTTCGTTCGCATGAAATAATATTTCGATGTTCGCGGAAGATGCTTAAGTCGATACGTCGCAGTGTCTTACGTTCGGGTCGCCTATTTGAACTTTGAATGAACGCATGTACACACCGGCCTGTTGTCATCGGTAGAAGTGAAAGTTCTGAATGGATGTTATGTATCATGTCCATGCAAAAAAAATGATGATAATGTCATCAGGGAATACAAAAAAGACACGCCGATTTCCTTATACATTACACACATAAGGTCATGGTGTGCGCACCTATCTCTCTATCTAAGTGCGAGTACAGTCGCACTTGCAGTGTGCACCTTAAGCATTCCACTTCAGTGGTGTGACCACCTGGCTCTCCATCTAACTGCGAGTTCACTTGCACTTGTGCTTTGAACCCCGAGCAATCCGCTTAAGTGAATGTCATGAATCTATGTTGCGAAAGATTTGATGACATTTTCATCCGGGAATATACAAATGACAAGCCTGTGTCAATATTTAATCATCACTATAATGGTGTTCACTCGCACGTAAGTGAGAGTTCACTCGCACTTTGCTTATGTGAGGAGCTTGTCGATATATAGTGCGGGGCGTGACGATTGAGTGGCCACACCAGAGGACTTATCATTGGCCAACTTTATTTACGACGGTCTACACGTCCGTCTGTGTCGTTTGTCTGTCCATGATGTGTAGGGAGCGTAATGTCGTCGAGACCTTCGACAAGCGTCAGCATGAGTCCCGAGAAGCACATGCGGTTAGCAAGACCGTTTTCATCTTGTGCGAGATTGGTGCGGCATCATGACGGTCAAACATGGATCGACAAAGCAGCCGAGGAGGACTTCGACGAGGACCCATGGATGACCGTCGTCCCGTACATGAACCGGCATCTCGACGAATGGAACGATAATGATTGGAAGGCGATAGAGCGTGCTTGCCCTTGGGCAAGCCATTACAAGTTTGCCAACATGTTAGAGTTCGGGAGCCTCATTGCACTGCCTGATGGTGTCCTCTAGCGAAAAACCCTGGACGATAAGGGTAAACCGATCCGCTACCGTACCAACTTCAGACGTCGCCTCCACTGCGAGTACATCACATCTTCGCCACGAACTTGGGGAAGTTCACAGAAGCAAGAGTTGGTGAACTGCGCTCGTTATTGTTCATTCTTGGAACACTACCCACCCCGTTGCTCAGGGACTTCTCCACAAACTATATCGTATTGTTGTGTGCGGTTGACTGATGACGGATGTCCTTTCGCCAGAGTGCTATGTGTAGCTTCTCAAACAAAAGTAGAAAACTCATGAATGCAGTTGTGCTCGTGTCGAGATGGTACAACAGGATTACAAATTCAACCCGGTGATGTCTCGCCCCGATGTAGATGGGCGGTCAGATTTCGTGAGAGCAGGTCATGTCACATGTTTAGAATTGTTTTATGAGGTGGAAGAGAAAGTGTCCGACATACGAGACTGTATAGGGAATTGCTTAGCACGACCCGGAGAGTTTGTTAGGATGAAATACATGTCCGTGTTTTCAGAGAATGCAACAGTCGACGAGCCGCAGATCCATGTGTATGGATCATCTATGAATGCTATGTATGGCTTCCGTTCACGACCTCGCCCACAGGAAACCCCGTACATCACAAAATACGGACGTGTGCTCAGACCTTGTGTTTAAGGAAAAACATGTTAAAATACAATCTTGTGGAACATGATGTGGATGTGCATGTGCATGTGCATGTGTACCTTGAAATTGTGGATATGAAGTAGTAGATAGAGGTGTAAGAGGCAATAGTTGCAATAGGCGCGGGAGGCAATGTGTGATTGACTGATTTTTTGCTTTGAATGTTTTTCCGAAAACAATCCCTGTCTACTTTGCAATGTGCGGTTCAATGATTTGAACGTTTCCCGCAACTCTGCGTGCGGTGTTTCCATCTACGAAGGTGCAATGTTAGGAAAAGACTATGCAAGTTGTGAGTGACACTGTTTCCATCTCCAAGTTGCGGTGATAAGAGTAAATGTTGTGAATGGATGTTATGTATCTTGTTCATACAAAGCAATGACACGCCGATGACCTTGCAAGTGTTTCGATCTCTGATGTTCATGCCATGGGATGCATGGATGTCTTACAGTCCTATACATGCTCATGTCAAGGAGGGGATCGTTGTTTGCGATGACAAGAGTGAATGTAAGGAATCTTTGTTATTGATTTGTCCATGCAAATGACAAACCAGCATCCGTATTATATCACCGCGCTCATGGTGTGCGTTCATGTTGTCAATCTAAATGAGAGTTCACTCCGACTTGCGGTGTGTACCCCGAGCAATTGGCTAGTTGTCCATGCAAATGTCCAAGAACTGATAACCTGCGGGATCTGGAGTTCAATTATGTTTCTTGAGTGAGAAACTCTGCTCGAAACAGATCCAAATCCAACAGGACGTCCCACCATAGACCATCAAACCTTGCCCCGGTGGCAGACTTCAACATCCAAGACTGCCCAGCAACTGCTAACCTGCGGCAAGCAAATCCACACCCAACATCAAGGTTTCCTTTGAGTGCGTGGCCATCCGCACAGACAACCAACGACTGTTTGACACTTGTTGATGGTGCTCAGTCACCAAAGCGATATCTGCGAATTGATTCGCTGTTCAACTAGTATCTGTCAATGCCTTTCCGGGTTAAAGCAAGGAGCTCTCTCTCTCTCTCTCTCTCTCTCTCTCTCTCTCTCTCTCTCTCTCTCTCTNTTCCGGGTTAAAGCAAGGAGCTCTCTCTCTCTCTCTCTCTCTCTCTCTCTCTCTCTCTCTCTCTCTCTCTCTCTCTCTCTCTCTCTCTCTCTCTCGATCTGGAATTAGATCTCGCATCAAGATTCCCTAAGAGTGCTAATGGCAATCCACACAGACAACCAATGACTGTTTCACACTCCTTTAAGTTGCTCGATCGACAAACAGATCAGGAACCAGCATCAAGGCCCCCTAACAGTGCTATTGGCAATCGGCATCGAGAGCGAACGACTGTTTACCACTTCCTTAAGGTGCTCTGTCCAACACCACGAACTCCCGAATCATTCGGTGACACTGTTCAACTACTATCCGTCAACCGGAGAAGGAGGTCATTCCAGGAAGATAAATGGTGGACACAATTGTTGCAGGGGTACTGATGGGTTGCGGGTTCAACTTGCCAAATGTCGTGCACCATGTTGGGTGTTCCGCCCGACCACAGTTGACTGGTTCAGTCCATCAACTTGCAAGGTGTCGGGCGCCGTACCCCTGACCTTTTATGGAAAACAGGCACCACATACCCAACACGATGCCCTTTTGAATTGTGACAGTGGGCAACTGCTAACCTGCGGCAAGCAAATCCACACCCAGCATCAAGGTTCCCTTAGAGTGCATGGCCATCCGCATAGACAACCAACGAGTATTTGACACTTGTTGAAGGTGCTCAGTCACCAAACTGATATCTGCGAATTGATTCGCTGTTCAACTAGTATCTGTCAATATCTTTCCGGATTAAAGCAAGGGTCTCTCTCTCTCTCTCTCTCTCTCTCTCTCTCTCTCTCTCTCTCTCTCTCTCTCTCTCTCTCTCTCACGACCCGGAATCAGATCTCGCATCAAGATTCCCTAAGAGTGCTAATGACGATCCACACAGACAACCAATGACTCTTTCACACTTCTTCAAGCTGCTCGATCGCCAAACCGATCAAGAACCAGCATCAAGGCCCCCTAACAGTACTATTGGCAATCGACATCGGGAGGGAACGACTGTTTGCCACTTCCTTAAGGTGCTCTTTCGAACACCACTAACTCCCGAATCGTTCGGTGACACTGTTCAACCACTATCTGTCAACCGGAGAAGGAGGTCCTTCCGGGAAGATAAATGGTGGATACATTTGTTGCAGGGGTACTGACGGGTTGCGGGTTCAACTTGTCAAATGTCGAGCACCAGGCTGGGTGTTCCGCCCGACCACAGTTGACAGGTTCAGTCCATCAACTTGTAAGGTGTCGGGCGCCGGACCCCTGACCTTTTATGGAAAACAGGCACCACATACCCAACACGATGCCCTTTTGAATCATGTACTGTCTGTCACAGCAAGACTAAGCCAGGACAACATTATCAAGGTATCATACAAAGAGCCCCTGCCCTTTTTTACATTATGTTAATTCACATTTAATAAAGACTATTCATGTATGAAGGGCTCAAAACGCCCCGCCAATCGTGTACTGTCTGTCACAACAACACTAAGCCAGAACAACATTGTCAAGGTGTCATACAAAGAGCCCCTGCCTTTTTTTACACTGTGTTAATTCGCATTTAATAACGACTATTCATAAATGAAGGGCTCAAAACGCCCCGCCGCAACATTTGTCATGTCAACATCTCATATACTGTTCATTTATCCTCACTTAAAGTGTCGCATGATGCCCTATTGGGCCATGTACTGAGTGTTTATTCGCAGTCGAAATAGTTCACTTTTTGACAAAAAGTTCATTTTTTACGAAATGTGTATTACACCTCTTTAAGAGGTCCACCAAGTTTGCAATCCCCATGAGAATCCTTTGCGATCCGGAAGAAAAGAGAGCGGTTATTGAAGAGTTCCACGACGTGGTCGTCGGCGGACACCGGAGAGTAAAAGGAACGTTTGATAAGGTTCGACGACTTTATTGGTGGGATGGACAATATGGGGAAGTAGAGAAATACTGTTCGACCTGTGAAGCCTGCCAAAAGAGGGCGACCGTCTGCTATAAGGAACCCCTTGTCCCTTCGCTCCCCTCCATTCCGGGTGAGAAGGTCCACATTGACTTAGTAACCATGCCCAAAGGAATCGGCGGGCTTCGGTACATAATTAATGCCCGGGATGACCTCACGAGGTTCGTTGAAGCTAAGGCCATTAAGAAAAAGACAGCCGAAGAAGTAAGTGATTTCCTCCTGGAGTACGTCACGAGATACGGGTGTGTCCGAAAAATCATCATGGATAGGGCGTCCGAATTCTTAAGCCAAAAAGTCAGAGCGATACTGGAGAAAACCCGGATTAAGGCGGCCTACACAACCACCTACCACCCCCGGAGTAATGCTCCGGTCGAAAGAGGTCACCACACGCTTGTAGATGCCTTAGCCAAGTAGTGCAAGGGGCGTGAGGCTATGTTAACCCCTGGCCGCAGCCGAGTTCGGCCGTGGCCGGGCCCCCCCCGGCCGCGGCCGAACGCGGCCGATAATTTCGATTGAGACCGCGGCCGATCGGGGAGGGGGTTTGGGGGGCAGGGAACGGGTTTCGAGTCGGGGGGGGTTTCCCTACCTCCTCGCAAAAAAAAAAACATAAAACTTCGAAAACAGGAAGGTGGATTTCGAAGACTACCAAAAAAAATTAAATAAATAGAAGAAAAAAAAAAATTCATTGGTTGACTGTTTTTGATTGATTGATTGATTGATTGATTGATTGATTGATTGATTGATTGATTGGTTGGTTGGTTGATTGATTGATTGATTGATTGATTGATTGGTTGATTGATTGATTGATTGATTGATTGATTGATTGATTGATTGATTGGTTGGTGAGGGAGGGGTCCTCCCTCCNAAAACCCATAGAATTGAAGTTTCGCGCCAACGCAACGTGGTCAACTAAATGGCCAACAAATAAATTTAAAAATTTTATATTGGCCCATGGGTAGTTTCCATGAAAACGAAGCCAATCGACACTAGCAGTCTATATGGAAAACGATAAACGACTGATGTTTGCATGTGATTCAAAACCGCAGAGCACAAGCGTAAATCGGACCTAGTCGATCCGAGCCCCAGTGCACCCCCCTCTAATCCCACTTCTGCCCACTGCCAGATGAGTCCTAGGGACTCTCCAAACAGCCTTTTAGACCAAGGCATTTTTCGAAAGTTGTCAGATGAAAACCTACCCCGTGGGCTGGGGAGAGTTCCAGGTTTGGTTGATGTTCCCCCGTACATGGAGTAGCAAGAGGATGAGATAGAATATATGCAAAAAGAAGATTGAGAGAAGAATATAGATAGAAGGTGAGGGAGGTGAGGGGGACGGTAGGGGTCACTGGGGACAACGCAGCGCGACCGGGAGCGTTAGGCCGCCCGTACTCGGATTTCGGCCTGCGGGAGCGACGAACGTTGCGGTGCAAGGAGGGAGTTGATGATGCGGACGACGCGAGAAGTAAACCTTGGGTTGACGGGACTTCTGTCTCGTAATCGGGGTCAGAACGCAGGATATTCTGAGGTAGTGCAGCGAGGAGAAGCGTGGTGAATGGACATCGGAGCCTGCTATTGTTAGGTGACTTTCGTGGGGCCTGTCTCTTATACACATCTAGATGTGTATAAGAGACAGCACACACACAAACACACACACACACACACACACACACACACACACACACACACACACACATACTTGCACGGGGTTTCGAAGCGTTTTTTTTTTTTTTTTTTTTTTTTCTGTTTTTAGTTTTTGTTACGCAATAGAAAACAACAATGCCCCCAAAACAAATATGGGCGTGTAGGGTTTTTTTAGCCCTAAACGCCCATATATATATATATATATATATTTCTTTTTTTCATGCGTTAGAAAAAAAAAAAATCCTGCACCAAACTCGACTGGTCGACTGTGGCCGAACCTCTCCGATTCGGCCGTCGGCCGAGGCCGCGGCCGATTTCCCCCCCTCGACCGAGGCCGGGCGTGCAACATAGGCGTGAGGAACAATGGCCAAAATATTTGTGCTATGCAGTTTCGGCCGACAACATCACGGTCAAATCAAGTACGAGGTATCCCCCTTACACCCTTTGGTTCAGTAGACACTGCCTCATGCCCATAAAATTCCACGTCGACATTTGGACAAGTGTCACGTGGAAGACCAACATAACAACTTGAAGGGGCGAGTTGTTAGAGGCGAGGATACAACAGGTAGCCGAAAATCTTGACGCTGAACTTACCGAGGTCGGGAAAAACATCGAGAAGGAGAGGATAAAAGGAAAAGAAAGGTGGGACAAGAATTTGCGGGTCGGTCTAAAACCGATAGCGACTAGTGATCTTGTCCTGATGTACGACTCGTCATTAGAGAAGACTTGGAGCAGGAAGCTGGCCAATAGGTGGATGGGGCCGTACCGGGTCCTAAAGAGGTTGGATGGGGGAGCATATCTTCTTACCGAATTAGATGGGACCAGGTTACGGGACCCTATCGGGGGGGCTCGCCTCAAACTTTTCCGATGGAGAGGGACCCTTAGAGAGGAACCAAAAAGGGAAGGGAAGAAAGCAGTCGACGCAGAGGTGACCATCACCTACGAAAAGGGAGAAACTTCGAAACAAGGGGCCTCTTCACGACCTCCTAAGAGAGGATATAGGGTTCGGAAACCTCCCCCACCAAAGACCCCTTGAAGAAAGAAACGGTCAAGGGAAGATGACGGTGATACCGACCACTTAGGAAAGCGCGGGTTGAGAGAAAGAACGAGCGCTTCGAGGAAAGCCTTGAGAGTCCAACGCGAGAGATAAGAGAGGAAGCGAAAGAGAAAGAGGCGAGAGAGAAGGATGAGGAGGCGAAGACCGGTGTAGAAGCTTGTATCATAGTTCCAAAGGAAGAAATACTAGGAGAGGTTGTACCATAGTTAGGAGAGAGATGTATCATAATTCCAAAGGACGGAAGCTAAGGGGAGTTGTACCATAATTAGGTAATGACATTTAGAAACTAGAAAGTTAAGTCATGTGTCATGGTTCCAGGGAAGAGAAACTAATCAACAAAGAAAAAAAGAGGGGAACGTAATCCGGTAGAGATGGTAATGCTAACCGGGGGAAAAGAGAATGCACATAACGAGTGTGCCGGGGGAAGAAAAGGGATCGTTAGGTGTGGGGAAAAGAGAGCTATGGGAAAGCTCATCGGGGACGACGAGAATTGGGGTGTGGGCTGGTTGTCAGGCGGCTGCCTACCATCTGAAGAACTTTATTTTTGAAGTCGATGAATTTTCAAACCTTTCTTTTTTTGCTTTTGTCTGAGTTTGATGCATGCGTGCGTGTGATTGGGAGGTTTGTGGGTGATTCTGAGTTTCTGGGTCTTCGTACTAACCCTTCAATGCACTAAAGTAACGGCTCAAACCACGGTCGCAAGCGGACTCGCGCGGATCCCGAAAGTCGGAGTTTTCGATGCCAAGATCAAGGAAACGAGAACAAAAGGTGAACTGTTGAGCAAGTCAAGAGAGGCATAAAATAGGGGGACCTAGAAGGAACCCGCGCGTCATGAACTGCAGTCAAACTACTCCGCAGGTTTGACTATGCCTAGCCGTGGGGCTGCGGTCCGGAGAGAGAGACCTTCGGTGTCCGGAGAAGGCGGGCTGTGAGCTTTAGGCCGGAGCGTCGTGAGATATCGGGTTACTCATCTGCAAAGATGGAACTGACGGTGAGAGGGGGAGGGTGCTAGACGGGCGATGACACTAGCGGAGGGATGACTTGGAGTTGCTACTACATCGTGGATCACCCAGGCAATCGGACTCTGGCGGTCGAAGGGCGTGGACTTTGGTATGGGAGACGATGAGCTCGGTACTTGGCACGATCCGGGCAGGGGTCGGATGGCACGACAGTCTGACGAGCCTGTAGTATCTGGACAAGCGGGGAAATCGCCAAAGCCGAAGAGATCGACAGGCGCATTGGGGGGGGAGGAATGCCTGCTCGCTGGATAGGAAGAAGCGACAAGCAATGCAAAACTGATAACGGCCTCCGCGCACGCTGTTTGGGGACCCATGGCATGACTGGAAAGGCTTAGGAGAGGCAGTTTGTGCTGACAGGGACTCGTGGTGCGAAGAAGACCGAGACCACTCTTAACCAGGGCCAAGCTGGGCTGGCATGAATGGTCGATGGTCAGAGAGCGTCATCGGCTTGGCTGCGCTTGGACTACATACAAGTCCAGAAGCACCAGCCTCCTTTTCTAAGAAAATTCTTGATATCGGCCTCAAGAGCCATCATCAGTGTGACTGCGGTTGGGCTACATACAGGTCCAGATGCACCAGTCTCGTTTTCTGAGAAAATTATCGATAATTGTCGCACGAGCCCATCATTAGCTTGACTGAATTTGGGCTGCATACAAGTCCAGATACACCAGTCTCCTTTTCTGAAGAAGTTCTTGATATCTATCTCACGAGGTATCGTCGGCATGTCTGCATTTAGGCCACATATAAGGCCAAGTGCGAAAGTCACGCTTCTTGAAAAGATTCCTGATAACAGTTTTCAAGAATTTCCCGACATAGAATTGCAATTAGGCCAGATAAGGGGCAGGTCCGGAATCGTTCATTAACTACCTAAAAGGATTGAGTTGCGCTCCGATGGGCGGGAACTCCTAGAATACTTTCGAAAAGGATTGATGAAAGACAGGGTGAGCGTGGGAGAAGATATAAAAGGAACAGGAGGAGGGAGAGAAAAAGAAAAGCACATGGAGCGAAGATCATTCGAAAGAGACAGACCGAACGCCCACGGATAGAGTCTAGCGGGCGAGGGATTGAAGTACGGCTAGCTCCAAACAGGCAAGCGGGAGTGAAAGACAGGTCAGCAGAGGGAGGCGGGTCCTAAGGCGCTCGGCTCCGACGCACGAAGCGTTCGAGACTGCGACACGAGGCGCTCGAACTTCGAGTCGGCGTCAAAGAGAGAGAGAGAGAGAGAGAGAGAGAGAGAGAGAGAGAGAGAGAGAGAGAGAGAGAGAGAGAGAGAGAGAGAGAGAGAGAGAGAGAG
>BFEA01000407.1:1191753-1202957 GCA_003427395.1 Chara braunii
GAATTGATTGATGGSGGRGGRGGSGRRGGCGGGAATGGTAGTGTAGTGGAAGGAGCGATGGATGCGGAGAAAGCGAGGGTCTTCGTGAAGATGGAAAAAAGCGGCAATGTAGTCGGGGCAGATGGTAGAAAGGGTTCGACGCAGGGCGGCGCAAAAATCCTCATAGTCTTCACAGGAGGGGATAGTTCCGGATATAACACAATATATTTCTACGTGGTTATATTCCCGCCAGTCTGCGCTAAACAGGAGCACATGAAGGAGTAAGGAATCGACTACAAAGCGGGTGGTGGCATGCGGATAGACGGAGACTAGAAGGCGGGTAGCGTAAAGATGGTAAAAAAGGTTGTGGGGGAAAGGGCACCATCCATCGGGGAACAGAGGTCTACCAGGGAGACGGGTAAGCATGAGGTAGTCACAGGGTCGACGAGAGAACGACCGGGGACGAAGCCCGAACGCCGAGATCTTGACGTAAACGAACGGAAGGCCGGGGTGTGGAGCCGGATGAGGCCGGCGATTCGCTTCTTCTTCTTCTTCGTTGTCGCGATCCCTCCGCGTCGGTTCCATCGTCTTCTTCCTCTGGAGGCTCCGGATCACGCCACGGATCTCCTATCGATGGATCGATAGGCGTTCTCCTCCTTCACGGGCTGCTTTCCCTCCGGTTTCCCGACGCTTTCGCTCCTTCTGCTCTTCCTCCTATTCGTTCTTATCGCGCTGCTGGCTCGACCCTCTTGCTATCCCTGCTTCTCTCTCCGGGACGTAGTCGGGGTCATCCCGTCCCTCACTCGATAACTCCTCTTATTCTTTTTTTTCTTTTTCTTCTTTTTCCTGCGCTTCCCCTATCTCCTCGTTTTGTGCCACGTTTCTCCGCGCGATCGGGTCCCAGAAGGTAAGATCGGTGATGTCGATTTCCAAATAGAGCGCCTGGGAGGGATAGAGACAGTTGTCCTCGTCGATCTCCGTACACGTGGACCACACTAAGTGCGGGTGAAGCGTCCGAGTCAGCACGTGGGTGTCGGGCTGCTCGTCGCACCGCGACAAGATGTGCAGGTGCGGTCATCCACCAGCTGGGTTAGGAACACCAACAGCTCGCTCGTGATCAGGGCGAGACCTCCCTCCTCCACCTTTCCAAATACGATCCCCAGCTGATCGCCTTCCTCTGCCGTCCTCGAGGCCTGGATGATTAGGTGCTCCACACTGTCCTTTGGGTGCTTTGGCCCTTCTCTGAATGGCGCCGATTCTGACCAGCGGAACTCTATCCCCAACAAGCAGAAGACGAGTTTAATGCAGTCCTCCAACCACGCGTCCCACTTTTCTTCGTTCAATAGAGGCGCGATGGTCTCCTTAATACGATAGGAGAGAGTAGGGGCCCGCGCGGACTGCCAAAGAGTTGGGATGCTGGAGGGAAGGCCGAAGTAGGGGAGGCGGCGACGACTCATTGGGGCGGCGCGAAGGGACGAAGCTCCGACAGTATGATCGTCGACGACCTGCGGGATGAGCAGAGCTGAAAGTCGGTGTCGTGTGCGGGCAAGATGGTATCTCCCCGATGAGCAAGGAGTGTCGTCCACGCCGTGCGCACTTCCTCGGCCTAGGCGCACAGAGTTCGATAGATGTCGGGATGAATCGCCGAGCGAATCGCCGTGATGTCCCCCTTGAAGACGATGGCGACGGTGATGTCGCTGATCCCGGGAGGGGACAATCGTCGAAAGGCTGAGATCCCGACCAGAACATGCGTAGTGGTCGCCTTCGTGAATCGGATCTCCGCCACCGCGTGGATTGCCGCCGTGCTGAAGAAGGCTGCGAACCGCAGGAGATCAGCACAGAGATGGGGCCGTTGCACTTGCCGGATGACACTGATTTGACCCCTCAGAGTAAGTAGCCGCGCAGCGATCACTTGCTCCGTTGCAAAGCTCATGGCGATGGTGGCGGGGATGGGGTACCTGAGAGAGAACGAGATGAGGAGGGATGGACAGGCGATAAGCAGTCGTCTTCTTATTCCGCAGCGGAGGAGGAGACGGATGAACGCGAAGATAGGGAAGAAGGAAGGGGACGTAGATAGGACACATGGCAGATGATCGGTCGAGCCGATCGGCTGCCGGAGACCTCAGGCGTAAGCCGCGCGGTGTTCAATCCGTTCGGTCCGAGCTCAATCACGCGGAATCGCCCGAAGAATCGTGGCGAACGGAATCACTTCGTTCGGTCCAAGCTCAATCACACAGAATACCCTTACGAGCACATTTCCTCACCTGCACGATGTCCCCCATGTGTACTTGGGTCGTGGACATGCGTTCCCGTTCCGGGCCTCGTAGCTTCGGACCTGTCGGCCGTGGGCCAATTCGGTCATTTTCTGGCGTTTTTGGGTTAGCTTGGGGAGGGACCGTTCCATTAGCTCTAAGTGTCGCTTAGCCTTGTCCAGGACCGTGGCCCTTGTGGGCCGTCGGTTCAGCGTTGATTCATCGGGGAGGCTTGGTATCGAAACGCAAGCGACGCTATTGGTGCTTAATTGGAAGGGGCTTAGGCCTGTCGATTCGTGGGGCGTTCCTCGATGGACCGCCAAGATGTGATCTACGATATTGGGCCAGGGCATGGGGTCCCGTGCCGCGATATTGCGTCGTAGCGCAGTCTTTATCACCCTATTTGCATTTTCTACCACCCCATTGGACTGCGACATGTGGGGTGCGGTGTTCCGAATAGCGACGCCGTGTATAACCAGATTCCTCAAGACTTCTCCCCTGAATTCTACCCCATTGTCGGTCAGAATTTCCTTCGTGTCCTGGTGCATCCCTATAAACCGATTGACGTATCGCGCAATTTCGGCCGCCTGTCGCGTACGACAGGGATACGCCTCAATCCATTTCGAAAAATGGTCCACGAACACAAGTAGGATTGAATATTCACAGCTATTGGGTCCAGGGGGCACCAATATATCGGTAGTATTTATGCTAACCCTTTGAAAAGGCCATTCGACTACCGTCGGTACTATCGATCTGAGCGGCTGAATCGGTGCCTTGTCAGCAGCACATACTTCGCAGTTTGCGACGATGAATTTCACATCGTCACAAATATTGGACCAATACCACTCATTTTTATCAATTGCCGATTCCGTGATCCGTACGAAAAAATGGGCGGCCGTTTCTTCGTGTGTTGTCTTCACCCAGTCATACGAGATGCGGAGGAGAGGGGAGAAAAAGGGGTTACGGGATTACCTCCGTCACCCATTGCCACCGGTCTGCTTCTTGCCACGGGGGAGAACCGCCACTTGTCCGTACTTGGGCCCGTTCGCTGATTTTGGTTCCTTCCACGGAATGATCTCTTCTGCCTTAGGTACTTTAGCTGGTTGATGCACACGTGTCAGTCCGTCCGCGTTGTCGTGCCTCTCCGTCTTTCGATGGATGATGTCGAAGTCATACTCCTGTAGGCGCACTGCCCATGTCCAATCATGCTCGTGTAATTGGTGAGTCTTTTTAGCGGTAGCAGGGGCTCATGATCGGTGACAAGGAGGAACTTCTGTCCGTACAGATACGGATGGAAGTGTTGGATTCCCCATACTACCGCGTAGCATTCACCTTGTGGAGCTGAGTCGCTCTTCCGCTCGTCTGGCACCGTTCGTGACGCATACTCGATGACATGCTCTCGGCCATCGTTCCCCTTCTGCGCTAAAATAGCGAAAATAGCCTCCGACTGCCAGTCCGTGATGAGAATGAACTGCTTCGAGGGGTCTGGTCGGATCAAAATAGGTGCTGTTGCAAAAGCCTCCTTGAGGGTCGCGAAGGCCTGCTCGCACCCTGCGTCCCAATTGAGGGCCTGGTCTTTCCGTAACAGATTCGTTAAGGGTCGCGCAGTCGTGGCGAAACCCTTGATGAGCAGTGATTATGGGAGAATCTCTCGTACAGATTTCGAGGATGGTCGACTCTTTGGAACCCCCTCAAACCCTGTATGAAGGGATATGCCCGCTTCTTGCCCGATACAATGACAAAAGACACTACTGCGATATCACCGACCTCCCGAAGTTTCTGTTGACACCCGCAAAAGAAGTCCGATTGTTACGATGGGCAGAGATAAACTCTTTGGAACCCCCTGCGCGCCTCGAAAACGGACTCGAAATCAAGATCGCAACCAAACATATGCCCTGGCAAGACCTTCAAGACGGGGTAACGCCGGAAGAACACGTGGCCATCCGAGAACAGGATGCACAGATGATGGCCACGATGTTTTCCTGGCGGTTGGATAACTCGTTTATCTCTACGCCCCCCCGGAGAACACTAAGCAGATCAACACCGAACACATCGACATAAGAATATGGGGTGGAGCATATGAGTTGCACGTACCCCAATATGTGCCTGATGAGATCCATCACTTAATCGCGGACATTCTGAAAGAATATAAAGAAGCGATTAGTGTGACAGACACTAACATCGGCTTGTCGTTGGTCATACAACACGAAATATAAACCGGGAATCATTCCCCAATTCACTGCAAGCCCTACAGGTACTCCCTGGTAGAACGGATGAAGGCTTTCAAACGGATTCGAAAATTCAAAGCAAGCGGTTGGATCGAACCTGCCACTGGACCTTGGTCATTCCCGGTAGAAATAGTACCGAAGAAGAACGGATCGATTCGCATATGCATCGATTATCGTAAGCTGAATGATATCACGATCAAGGATGTGTACCCCCTCCCCCAGATTGATGATTTGCTGGATGCGATTGGGTGTGCTAATTATTTTTGTAAGTTTGATATTCGACATGGCTTCCACCACATTCTGGTCAAGAAGGAAGATCGGTCAAAGATGGCTTTCGTATTGTTTGAAGGCACGTGGCAGTGGGTTCGGTGCTCGATGGGTATATCCAACGCACCGGCCACGTTCCGACGAGCTATGAATATCACGTTCCAGAACTTCGTCAACAAGACGCGACTCACGCAAGGGATGATCAACTTCTGCGTCATCGTGTACATGGACGACATCCTGGTTTATTCGGAAACCTATCATGGACATGCGCAACACATCGAATGGACACTGGGCGCCTTACGAGACGCCGAATTCAAGATTGCACTCGAAAAGAGCGAAATTTTCCTCTCGGAAATTTCGTTCCGAGGGTACGTCGTGACACGTGGAGGACTGCGGCCTGACTCGAGGAAGGTCGCATCGGTGAAGGAAGCTCTTGTTCCCACGTCACTGACGCAGGTTCGAGCCTTCTTGGGTATGGCTTCATACTGCCATTTCCAAAATTTCGGGGTCATCATCATCGTCACTACTTTCAGCGTTCTCGGACGCCTGCCAGTTATCCCAGGTGATCACACGGAGAGTCCCTGTCATCGTGGGGGAAACTCGTGGGGCTATATTAGCCGTGGTTCGCAAGGTCAGTCTCATCGGGACAACATAGGGTTTGCCTCCCGTATTTCGGAGGATAATCGACCATCTTTCAAAGTCTAGATTAGCTCGCAATGCTACCAGGGCAGGAAGGCCGAAAAGAACGTCGTAGGTATTGACATCTAGTACTACGACATCTCCCAAAGCATGCACCTTCCCTAATCGAAATGCAACATTGGTCATCAATCCCACCGTTTTAATCTTTTCTTCGTCTGCGGAAACGAGCTGATCTCTTTCTGTGAGCATGATCAAGTCGTTCCTTCTTCCCGCTCTTTCTACTACTCGTAGCGAAATAGCCAAAACAGCTGCTCCCGAATCGATAATTGCATTATACGGGACTTCCCATACTTCGATATCGCATTCCGCAGATTTCTATGGGATAGGTTTAATCCGTAGAAAATGGTCATCTCACCAGTCCTATACGTATGAGATCGGAAGCGCCTGCAGTATTCTTATCCGGTGTGGGTCCCTTCGCCTTCGTGTTCGTTGTTCGAGCAAGAGCGAATCGTTTCCGATTGGCTTTGCAGTGTTGCAACATTCGCTGGTTGGCCTGTTCTGATATGGAAAGCAGACGACCGATTGGAAGAGGAATTCGGTGGTCTAGTGCTCGGACGATGTTCAGAACATCGATCTCACCAGTGACAAAGGTGGGTCCTCCTGACTCTATCTCTCCTGGAGAGGGTCGCAACTCCGCCACCTCTTTCTGTTCCGGCGCAGGTCTGATTGTTCCAATCATTCCTAGTCTTGGATATCCAAGTGATACATATTGATCCAACGGAATGAGCTCAACAGCCTCTTCCGTAGTAGCTAGCGTACTACCTATGCCCTCCATTTCTTCCATCAGGGCTCTTACCCGTCCGGGTCCGTAAGCGATGGGAGTCGCGGCCATTGGAGCGACTCCGACCCTCGGTTGTGGGGGTCGATGGGGACAATCTCGAGCCAGATGTTCGGGTTGATGGCATGCATAACAAACGTTCAGATTATTCGCAGCCCCTCCGAGAGCAGGTACCGAGGCCAATCCTTGTTGGATCGGGGCGGCTCGTACTGCGATGGGTCGCACATTCCTCGTCATAGCCTCCAACCGAGCATTATGCTCCCGTTTTTCCTTTTTGCTTTCTTTGATCAGACTAATTAGCGTTTTGGTCAGTTCAAATATGGCGGTCGATTCATTCGGCCGTACGAGATTCTCGATTGGTGGGGGGGGTGCCATCATTACGGGTGCAGGTATCATGGGGGCGAGCATGGCCGTGATCATACTAGGTGCTGGTCGTTTGGGGGATATCTGTTTCATATAGGTAACAGGTCCTGATACAAACCCCATGTTTTCGAACTTGTTTTGCAACGCAGCCAGCTCAGCCCTTGCCCTCGAAAGCTCGAACGAGGCTCCTTCCTTAGGATAGTCTTCTCCTTCTAAGAAGCTTGCCGCGAACTTCCGTTCCATCTCCTCTGCAGCCGTCATAATCTGTTGCAGCGTGTGATTGATGGGGGAGAACTGTTTCCGCAGTTTCGCCCTTATCGTTCGACTGCGGAGTCTGTCTATAAACAGATCTCTCCCTACTTGTTCGCCCCGCTATGTTTTCACAAACATTCGGTAGAACCGGTTTCGATATTCTGCAATGGACTCGAGAGGTTTTTGAACTCGGTCATGTAGAGTGCTTGCTCTGGATGGACATAGTCCAATCGATTCAAAAAAATTTGCTCAAAAGTCGGGAGATCCACCCATACGTAGGTACTAAACCAATGATGAGCGTCCCCTCCTAATCGGGGGGGAATGTTTACCATGCTCAAAAGTCCCCTCCTAATCAAAAGTCAGGAGATCAGGTGGCGTCATGGGAGCCCTTGCTCGTGGGGCGGGTTGATTAGGATTTTGTTGTTGATTGGCATTCTGCTGCTGTGGGTTCGGATTCTGTGGATTCGCGTTCATATTGATTGCTCGTCGATTAGCCGATCTGCTTCTAGTGATGACGGGGTCGCGTCTATGCGCGTTCCGGGGTCGAGGTCGCCCTCGGTTAGCCAGATCGCTTAACTATCGTGTTGTTTAATCCTTACAACTCGGCCACGTGTCGGGCTCCGATACCAACCTCACGCCCAGCGCAACTTCCTGATCGGAGTGGGATGTGGGCCTGGAAGTGCGAAAAGGGGTGTGCCAAGGATGTTTGGGGAAAGTGGGGGTGGAGTCCCAGATCACAACTGAGATTTCCTATGGCAGAGTTTTCGGGCGCACGGGTGCAATTTGGTTTGGGAGGACGGACCGCTTCCAATCACAAGGCAGAGGCCATACGCGGGTTATTCAATGTCATCCGCGTTGTTTATTTTGGGTGTGTCGGTTCAGGGCCAGGTCTGCCTGGAAGGGCTGGGATCCTGCCGGGTCGGACCTTTGGGGGCAGCCACGTGGCGGTTCCCGTGGCGTGTTCGGGTTAGGCCCCCTTGTTTCTGAGGTTCTCTGATTGCCGCGTCGTCGGCAATTTCCGCAGGTCGTGCTGGGCCACGGGAGGGAAGTTAGTGGAGATAATGACAAAGCCGAGGGAGATAAAGTAGTGTGTGTGGTCCGAAGTGGGGAAATTCGGGCACCGCGGATCGCTGGTCGTGGCACAATGGAACTCCCTAGGACACAATCGGTTCTCAGTTAGGCAGGGGAACCTTTGTCGGAGGCACTCCTCAATCCAAGGAGTGAAGTACTCCAGGTCGTACGACGAATCTGAGCTCCTTGAGCGTGTCATTATGTCATCGTTGAGCCACGAAATTCCTTAGCTCGTGTTGGTCTGGCTGGGGAATTTCCGAGCTCGGCGTTCTGAAATTTCGTGTCGGTCCCGATATTTGACAATTGCGATCACCTCGTGTGAGTACGTGTAGACTGCGCGAACTGGGTTGCGCTTACACGTGTTCCCACAGGATGATTGCTTCGTTGCAGACGCAGAATGGTGACTGGACACATCCACTCCGTCCCTATTCCCACAATCGTTAACCCTCTCATGCATGGGTGTTTACGAACCGACGCGCATGAACGTGTGCAAGTGCGCAGATTAGATCGCGCTTACACGCATCCCCGCGCGGTGTTCACTTGTCCCTGGACAAACAACTACCCAATCATCTAATCACTCTGTGATCCATATGCAATCATTTCGGAATATGCAAAGCGCTACCACACAATTGCCGCAACAACAGCAGATCCAAAAAGGATAAACATCAATAGTGAGAATCATGCGAATTTTCCTACTATGCTCATGAGTGTATCAAAAACGACAAGCAAAAGCAAGGATCAGGCACAAGGCAAGCAACAAATATGACGTCCATTCATCCATTCATTCAATCATGGCACACAATAACCGAGATCGAAATTGCAAAAACGAGTGTGGGTGAAAGGAAACCAAGCCAAGTTTTCAAAAACAAAATTCCAACCACAAAACGGGCGAATCGCCGTGAACCGAGATCAAAATTTATATACAAAAGCAAGGAGGGAGAAAAGACAAAAGAAACAGCAAATCCACGTCCATCAACCTCAGCTCCCTCTTCCTCTCTCTCCCTCTCAGATGCGGACAGTCCGTCGTCGCGCACCAACCCAAGAAGTCGTCACGCCGCTTAGTCCTCCCGCACCCGTCAGGTTCGCCCGTGCCCAAAATCCGCCGTGGCCCACGTCAACCCCGCACGTTCGGCACCAGCTCGTCGGGTCACCCTACTCCCACTTCAACTCAGCTCTTACTTCGCTCGTGAGCCGACCCTCACTGATCGTGCTACCCCGAGCTTCCAACAGCTGGTTAAGAGAGTTTTCTAATCGCGCAGCCGTAATTTATAGCGTGCATGCATGCGCGAAAAACACGGATTTGCAAGGACTTAGAAGGAGATCAGGGGAGGGAGCGCCTGCGCTCTGCATGGTCGGGCCGCGACGCGGGGGACGTAGCCTCTCTCCACACATCGATCCGATCATGCAGCTTGTGGGCTGGCTAGACACAGCAAGAGAAAGCGAGAGCGGGAAAGACGAAGCACAAGAAGAAAGGATACAGTTACATTGGTGCCCGCCCAAAAATTACAGTTACACTCTCGATTAAGGGCGCCGACTAATCAGAGTTCCGTTGCAGCCGCACGAAGAAGCACGTAGACAAAAGGTGTCGCGCGGCAAAAGAAAATCCTAATTGTAAAATTCCTAAATTCCTATCTAATGCGAAAAAGCAAAAAGCATAAACTCCGAAAAGAAAGTCTGAAATTCCGAGAGCCATGAGGTCTCGGCAAGATCTGAGAAAGAATTCAAAAAGAAAGTTCAAAATCGAAGCAAAATTCCCGCGCGTTGTCCGCGCCCAAAAGTCCAAAACCGAAACAAAAGAAGCAACGTCAACATTTATTATTCGCGCGCACGACGGCGCGCCACTCACACAACCAATCAACGAATCGATCATCCCGGGACTCACCCGAGCATGAACCCTGCCATCCGAAGAGAAACGACGCAAAAAGACGAAAAAGCGAGGACACCGATGCAATTTCCCAACCATCCCGATCTCGCGTAGTTGGCCCATCTTTCCCAGCTTAGGACCCCTCGTCGCTACCGCGCAGAAAATCGCGTGGTGCGAAAATTGGTTCGTCACACTCCCTAACGATTTCTTTCGCGGAAGTTTGAATAATACGATACCCGGGGTTGAGTACAAACGTGTCCATCATAGCCCTATAGTAGATCAAAGGGCACAACACCAAAGTGTCGTCGGGTTTCCTATCCAACGGGGTCAAAACCAAACCGCTGAGCCTATCCTTAACCTAAATAACATCAGACAGCAAAAGCCTGCTATACTTAGTTCCACTATCCAAAATACACCCTGCTAGACGGTCCCTGGAAAATGTCGGACAAGGTCCCTTCAGGTTCACCCATTTAGTAAACCCTTCAACCAACTCATGCTGTAGCAAACCTACACGGTCGCAGACATCTGCTCTCGAGATGTCGTTGGCATTTGCCAGGATAGGATGATGTGGCAAACCTTGGCTAAGCCGGAAGCATTCATGGCCACCCGATCGCGGGTAGGCCAACCCTGCACCATCGCAGGTTTTTAACCCAGACGATTCAGATCGTGTTCCGTGCACGCTTCCGGAAACACATAGGTAAGTCACAAGACATAATCCCGTCATTAGCAATCTTATGTAGCTCAACCAGTGTCGTACCCCCGTTCACCGTTCACGGGGGTTGTGAACGGGGGCCGGCCACCGTTCACGGAAAACGTGAACGCCTGTAATTCACGGAGTTCACGCTGAGCGGGAACTCCGTTTTTTTTTTTTTTTTTGGCCTGGCAGGGGTACTTTTTTTTTTTTTAGACGTGTGGGGACTGAAAAGGGGCACCTACCCATATATATATATATTTTTTTTCGATCGGAATTTTTTTTATTTTTTTTTTTTGAAAAAAACAAGGCTACCAGAGTGGCCCGGGTCCACTTGCCCGGCCGGGCCAAAAAAAAAAAAAAACTATTTTTTTAATTAACTTTTTATTTTAAATTCAGTAAAGAATTTCGATGTGACCCTGAGGCAAAAGTAGTTCAGTTTATTTTTCTGCATAACATAGTTTTTTTTCGGATTTTTTGGATTTATTGTTTTTTTAATTTTTTTTGGCTGGGACCTTCCCTACTCCTTGCAAGGCCGTGAGATTTTCAGATCGGGTGGCAACGAGCCACGTTGAGTGGAGGAGGGCTCAGGAGACTCTGAGCCGTTGCGTGAGAGAGAGAGTGAGACTCTCAGTCGTTGCGCGCGAGAGAGAGAGAGAGAGAGAGAGAGAGAGAGAGAGACCCTGAGCTGTTGCGCGTGAGAGAGAGAGAGAGAGAGAGAGAGAGAGAGAGAGAGAGAGAGAGAGAGAGAGAGAGAGAG
>BFEA01000407.1:1203226-1213233 GCA_003427395.1 Chara braunii
GGGTCCTAGCTGGACCCCGCGCGACCCCGATCGCACCTCGACGCCGACCACCCGGGCTGCCACGTGGCCACCAGGGCCTTGAACGGCCCCCGTGAAAGGCTGTTCACGGGAATCGGACCCGGTGAACGGCCGGTTACGTTCCGCCTGTTCAAGTGGCCGGACCCGTTCACGTTCATGGGTCCGGCACTGGCTCAACCATACGCAAACAATCATCGAACTTCACCCGAATGATAATGTCAGCAGACATACTAAATCCAAACTTCTCACGGATCATACGAGATAATAGTCATCTAAGGTACTTTCGTGTTAACTACTTTCGAAAGTCCTTAATTAAATTGTACAACTGAGTTACAGACTTACATCCGCAAGCATAAACGTCGGACAGCTTACCTGGATTCTTTAAAATACCTACAAGAATCTGTTTCATGAAACCATTCTTGGGTTTCCAAGTCTGTAGGTGATTGACAACTTGAAAGATCGTTCCCCCCACTTCGAAGCTATCCTTACAGGATTTCAGAAGTACTTCAACTCCATCTATCACCACCACAGATTCGCCGAATTTCCTACGAACTTTCTTCCAACCACTACACCAGGTATTGCCACCGCTCGTCACAATTGAAAACTGATACTTCCCCGAATCCGCTTGGGCGGCAATTCGTCCCAAAAGATCCAACGTAGTGGACTCCGCTTCGGCCAGATGAAATTCGATAGGTCAAATTGTACGGCAACCCCGAGGTTCCTTACGCGTTCTCCTCCATTCCTTGACGCCCGGTTGTTGCTTCAGTCGTCCTCGTATGGATCTCTTGCAGCCGCTTGAATTCAAGTAAGGAGACCACTGCTTAATATAGACATCCTCGAGCCGGAGCAGTTCTTCATCATCAATAAAGTCGACGGGTAACAGCACGTAGTTACCTTTCCCGAAAAAGCACAGCCAGCGATGGAAATGGGACTGCTTCCTCTTGCGACACACGGCAAGACGTTCACGCCATCCGATGTCTACATTACGAGTACTCTTCCCTACGTATTGTAACTTACAGTACGGGGAGACAACAATATATACACAACCTTTCTTATTCAACCAATCATCACCATGCAGTTCATAAAGTCTCTTCCAACAGCCCAACAACTTTTTAGTTCAGCGGATTTCACCTCTAACCGAAAGCAGTATCACACATACAAGTGGAAGGAGCTGCTCAACATCCTTGTTCACGTAATCATGGCTGCAACGAAAACTTGTTAACCTTCAGACGATTCGTCATATCTCGTCGGTTCCGTATCCTTCTCAACAATCACTCATGTCCTCTTCCTCATTGACCGTCACCGAATCATCTTCAGCTTCACCAATGGCGGCAGACAGGTCAATGGGCTCCACTTCACCGAAGGCTTTCCGTGTCCGATGGCTGGCAATGTCAAATATGGCATCCACCTTACCATTGTAAGCGATCCCTTCATCCTTACAGATCGCTTGGAGTTCTTGTGCGTCGAGCCCCCGTAGTTCCTCCATCGCCTGATTTCGGTGACGAAGTTTAGCTATCGCACCGTGCTCACCCGGACTTTTCTTCGCTTTCTCCACGTACGGGGAGAGTTTAACTTGACTTTCGCCTTCGACCGGGTAACCCGTACTGTGCCTGTAGCTACTTTGTGCTTTGTCGTCCTCGGCGTCCGCTTCGCAGGCGTCAGTAGTGGCGGGCTGCCTTCAAAGACCGTCTCCGGTCCTCTCTTGGCAATGCGTTTCTTGCTAATCACGAGTTTCTTTGCCTTCGACCTAATCTCCCTAGTAGACTTCTCCCCACTTCCGCTTTAAGAACTTGAGCCTTGGTCAGACACGCATACAACTTGCTTCTTGCCTTTCTTCTTACGAGCCATAGTAATAACACGTCCAAAGTTGGCTTCCATCCGATTGAAAACTCGCCAGTCTTAATCGCCACGTGCAGTTCCACTCGCTTCTCAATTTCAGCAACACGTTCCTCTTCTTTTCGTAACATCTCCATGATTCTCTTCCGCTCCTTCTTCTCTCGTTTCATCTCTCATGTTTCTTTCGTTGCTCTTCCTCCTCTGCTTCCTTCTTCATGCGTTTCTCTTCCACCTTCTTCGCCATTTTGTTCTGGACGAACTCAGATACCGATGCTAGATTCTTTCCTAGCTCTTCGATCTGACGCTACAGTTCAGGAGCCTGTGCCGACGATTGGCCAAGCAGATCTAGCTCATTCTTTTCAGAACTCTGAGGAGATGTCAAATGTCCTCCCGGCGCATCGTAGGAAGTTGACAGGCGCCCATCAGTTGCACGCCGACGATTTCTGCACCGATTTGCAAAATGGCCACGCTCGTTACAGGTAAAGCACCTTGGCGGTGAACGTCGATAATATCGATCCCCACCTCACTCATAGTTTCGATCGGAGCTTCGACTATTTCCACGCTCTTCGCTTCCCGCACGTGTATCTCGTCGATCATGATCCCGTCTATCGCCCATCGTTGCAAACTACGCGTCCTCCAAAAACAACAGTCAATGAGGATGCCAAAGCACGCTCACTACCCTCGGTAATTTCTCTCCGAGGCACGTGTGCTATATCAAGTCTTGATATGAAAATGTGCAAGGAGAACACCAAGCAGACTGACTGGGCGCGCGTTAGCGCTATCTCCATGGAAGTATCAGGTGCACGTGCGCGCGCGTCGTGAGTGCTGATGCTGATTTGGGCGCGCGCTTCCGGGGGGGTGCGCGGTCGTGGTTGGCGCGCAAGGTGTGCTGCTGGCAGGTTGGGTGAGTTTCCATGGCGGCTCAAGCACGCGTTGCTGGCTGAATGGACGCAGGCATCTCGTGTTGCTTGCTACCGTGGCTTGTGGGAGTGCGTGAGATGCCAAGGATGCACGCGTGGCATGCTAGCGCGAGCTTTGTCCCGCCGACACATCAGCACTGACGAGGCGGCAACGTTTGATAGGAATGGAGTGGGCGTTGGCTGTCGGCGAATGAACTAAATCTTCAGGAGTTGTGAAAACGGAAAGTGGATGACAACAATATGCTTACACCACTTAACTTACTATTTCCTGTCTTTTGAACGCACCACTGTTGCCATCTCTCCGCTTTGTGCGTCATGTGAGCGATGCTGCGGGTCAGCATGCCATATGGAGGGGAGTGAAGCTTTCTTTCGAAGCTTTGCTTCAGGAGTGATCACTCACGCTCTTCATCTTGCTAGTTAGGGTGGAGGGGGTCGGCGCGGCGCAAGAAGGAGAAGAGCAGAGTGTGTCTGATGGGGTGGGAGGAGGATTGACGGGAGTTATTAAGTCGGAGGTCATTGTACGGAGTTCGTCGTCTGCTGATTGGCCGTTTCGCTTCCTCCGTCATGAGAAATTCTGCATTTGCAGGGAGGTGTAATCACCGACATTGTCTTCATCAGCATCATCATCCTTAGGAGGTACCGTCATCATTGTTGAAGTCTTCTTCATCGGCATTGTCTTCATCAGCATCATCCTCTTTAGGCGGTATCGTTGTCATCATCATCATCATCATCATCATCAGCAGCAGCAGCAGCAGCAGCAGCAGCATTATCAACCTTACCACCAGCTAGTCTTCCTTCTCACTCGCTCCTTTGTACCCTCCACCTTTTTCCCTCCAACTCTCTTTCCCTTCTCTCGTTTCTCTCTTTTTGCTTTTTGTCCCCTGATCTACCCCGATTGCTACTTCAATATTGGGAGTTCTGCGCGCTGATTTCGGGCTATTCAGTGCAAGAAGTGGCGGGGGGGAAGGATTGGGGGAGAGGAGGCGCATAATGGGGGAAAGGATTGGGAGAATAGGGATAGAGGGGGGGGAGAGGGGGAGAGGGAGAGAGGGGAGGGGGCGAGGGGGGAGGGGGGGGGGGAGAGGGGGGGGGGGGGGGGGGGGGAGGAGGGGGGGGGGGGGGGAGAGGGGGAGGCTAACTGTGGCAATTTGGTAATTGGTATTTTTTCCACGATCGTCTCTTAGGTAAGTTGTCATATGTATCTCATATTGTTTCGCGTTTTTTCTAACAGTAGTATTTAGGCATTCAGTTTTTTCTTCAGGTCGTTTCTATCTTATACGAGTAATCATAATCTTGGCCAATATCGTTTTTCTATCATCTTTAATTAATTTCTTGATTAATATCTAGACCTGCGTAGCATTCTGTTTGCGTTTGGTCTCCGAACACGAACGTTAGGAACCGAACGCAAACGGGTCCCGAAACCCACCGAACGCGAACGAAATTTTTTATATTTTTTTTTTTTTTATATATGTCTGTCTGCCTGTCTGCCTGTCTGTCTGTCTTTCTGTGTGTCTGTCTGTCTGTCTGTCTGTCTGCCTGTTTGTCTTGCTGTCTGTCTTTCTGTATGTCTTTCTGTCTGTCTGTCTGTTTGTCTGTTTGTCTGTCTGTCATCCGTTCTCCCTCTCTCTCTCATCCGTTCCTGGGCGCCAATAGCGCTAGGTTCGGTGGTCGTTGGCAGCTGCCACCCGTTTTTAGAAACGAACGGGTGCAGCTGCACACTGCTACAACAATGGGGAGGGGGAACTAAAGAAGAACAATAAAAAAAAATACAAAATCTAAAAGAAAATATAAAAATCCAAGAAGAAATTAAAAAAAAGAAAAGAAAAGACAAAAAACCTTACCTGAAACAGTTGCCCGTTCGTGACGGGCGCCTGCTTCAACTCTCGGGCATGGTCCCATTAGCAGTGGGATAGGAGTGTGGCCTATCCAGTGTGACACTGAGTGGCAGCGGCCAGACACGTTCATTACGAATTTATGGGCTGAGAAAACAGGAAAAAGGCCAAAAAAAAAATAAAAAATAGAGACCTGCCACCGGAATCACGGCAGAGTGCTTCCCAGCCATCAGATCACAAATGATCTGATGGTGGTGGTTGCAAAAACAGTGAACAAAGTAACCGCCACATTTTTTTGGAATAAAATCGACTTCTGTYAGAAGTGATCCTRACACCCTCCATATACTCCGTGATTGAAGGAGGGCTCTACCCAATGAGATAATTRCACAACAGCAAGTAAAATGCTGAAAATCTTCAGGGTCCTAACAGCAAGTAAAATGCTGATACAGGCCCTACAGGGTCGGTACCTCCCCCCGAACACACACCCCCTACGGCCCCCAGACCCTACCAGCCCGGTACCGCCTGCAGAACCAACACGTTCGCAGGCCGAAAAAACCCGTTCGTGCGAACGTGTTCGGTTCCCGTTCGGGCGAACGCCCGAACGTGTACGTGTTCGGACGTTCGGGAAACCTCCGAACACGTTCGCTGTGATACGCAAATCTAGACTTATTCCCGTCTATTCCTATGTTGGTATCTTATATTTCCTGTTTAATCAATCTGGAAGGTATTTTTTAATACCTATGTTTCTAGTCAATGTAAGTTCCTGTATGGTATTCTTAAAATCAAAATCCTATTTCATTATTTATAATTAATTTTTCCCTCTTCACTTCCTAAAAAAACGTTACAGTGGGACTGGTTTTCTCTATGGATTTTCTAAGGTTGGTTTTATTCATAGTTCTATTTTTATTGGGTATTCATGAAATGACTTGATATCAATATTCTGCGTCCGCGTTTTTTTATTGGAGTTGCTTTTTTTTCCCGGCTGGCCAAATTAGTGTTCTGTCGAAATTGGTGGTATGGTATTATAGGAGGGGGGAGCAGTGCTCTGCAGGGGTGTCACATGGAGGGAGGTGACGCCCTGAAGAGGGTATGTGCAGATGTTGAGGGATCCTCTATTCTGGGGTTGGGGTAGATAGCCTCAGCGGGGGCAAAATAGGGCAAGGGGTCTGCAGAGACATTCTTTTGGTGGGAACTGAATGTCTCTGGGAATATAGCAAGGAAGAGAGGGACTGTTCCAAGTTGGGGCCGAAAGGGAGGGCCTATATTTTAGGACTGTTTTCGGCGGAGGCAATGAAGGGACAGGGGGGAAATGAGTAGGGGGGGGAAGGGAAGAGACTCTCAAAAGTTCGAATTACTAAGTCTTCAATCCACAATGTTACAGTAGTGCTACGCACATCCTGGGAGACAGATGGCTGTCCTTAAAGATCCAGGATTAGCGTAGTACTCTACTGATAAGTCATCATCATCATCATCATCATCATTATCATTAGTATCATCTCTCTTCTAGTTTTTTGGATTCTAGTAACATTTAGTCTCCGTCCTTAGCTGGGGAATAGGTGCTCAGAGATGGTATAATCCGGAGTGAGGTCAACAAAGTTGCTCTGTTCTGTGCCCCCAGTTCGCCGATGCTAGAACGACGCTGGCCGGAGCTGGGGTGTCGCCCTGTAACCTGCAGATCGCAGGAGTGTGAGGCCTTGTAGAGAGATTTGGGTGTTGCCGAGGGAGGAAGGCAATTCAGTGGTGAATCGGGGGGGGCTGCTAGGCGGTGAGAAGAGTTCAGCAATGTGAGATGTTGGTTAGGATAGTATTGTTTCTGAGTATCTCTTGTCTGGTATAGGGAAGGAGAGGTGTTAATCTAGGTTTGGGGGGCCAGAAGAGATGATATAGTTTGATATGTGACACCCTGAAGATAGTCATGGGAATTGAGTTCGGTGTGTCCCGAATGACCCAATCAAGGCTGCGCAGCATCGGCCCCTCTTGTAGAGTAGTTACCCAGTGGGGTGGGATAGCCATTTGTAGCTGTTGCAATTTATGTTGGCTCCCTTTGATGTGTTTGAGGGTGTTATGTTGCTGCTGCGCCGACTTCCATGTACCCCGCTGGGTGTCCCACAAGTCTCCCAGTGTGTATATTCCATTTCGCACCCATGATAGCCAGTGGGAGTTTATGGTGAGGGAGAAGGGTCTCCCATTACTGTCGAGGATGAACGGGTTCCCAAATAGTGGTTGGCGCCAAATTTCATGCCACCTAAGCGGGGGGAACTTCTTGGTTGGTCCCATATTTCTCCACAGCTCCAGCATTGTTGGCCAAAGAGGGTCGTTTTTCAAGTCCCATCTTACATTGTTTCGATGCGACCCATCCCTTTTGTGACGTGGTGGATTCGGAACGGACCAGGCGGTGTTGGTGAGCCAGCAGAGAGGATGAACCGGGCGATCAGGGTGGGATAGAGGGGCCAGGTGCGCGAGTTGTATGTGTGCTAGGTGCAGCCATGGCACGCCATTTGCTAGCAGGAGGCGTATGACCACTTTGAACATTAGGGATCTAATCTCATCCCCCAGGTCTAAGATGCCCAATCCTCCCACCTTCTTTGGTTGTGTGACATATTTCCATGCAACCCTTTTAATACAGCGGGTGAGCTCATGGTCATTCCTCCAGAGGTAGGCTGCCAGTGCCGCACGTAGGAGTGCAAGTTGTTTTTCTGGGATCTCCCAAAAGCCAGTCTTATACCAAATGGTAGACAGTACTGCATTGTTTATTGCCAGAGCTCTTCCTACAAGCGATGTATGCAGGCCGTTCCACCTAGCCAGTCGTTGTAAGGCTGTTTGAACCAGGAGTTGGCCGAGATCAGATGGGGGCCCCAGTGCTGTAAGGTGAACCCCAAGTATTCTTATTGCATCCTCCTTCTGACGCAAATTGACCAGTGGGTCTTGCGGTGGTTGTGTATCCGGCGAGGACAGCCACCAACCCTCTGTTTTTGTCCCCCAATTTACCCTCATGTCTGTTGCTACTGCAAAAAGTTGGATTGTATCAGTAAGCGCCTGTAGTGAGGAGGAGGAGGCCCGGATGAGGACCGTAAGGTCATCAGCGAATAGTGACGTCACCGGTATGAGGTGGCGGGGAAGTTCTGGGATGTCAATACGTTCTATATCCGGGTTGGAGCGGATCATTGCTGCTAGGGCTTTCATCACCAGTACAAAGAGGAGACGGGCCACCGGGTCGCCTTGTCTCACCGAGCGCTGGAGGGAAAAAGGTTGGGACAGGTGTCGATTAACCATAATGTTTGTTTCTGCCGATCTATGCATAGTGGACACCCATGCTCTAAAAGAGGTACCGAAGTTCATTTTCTGCAGGCAATCGTCCATGAAGTCCCAGTTTACATGGTAGTAGGCTTTCTCGAAGTCGGTGAACAACACAACTGCATCCTTTTTATGTTGCCTAGCGTATTTGATTATTTCATTTACAAGCAGTACGTTGTCTTGGATATTTCTACGTGGCATAAACCCAGTCTGGTCGAGATAGATGAGGTGAGACATATACGGGAGTAGGCGATTGGTCAGCGCTTTTGAGACCATCTTGTATGGCAAAGGAAGAAGCGTGATAGGCCTACACTTCCTAACATCCGTCTTGTCCCCTTTTTTGTATAGCAGTGTAGTGATCCCTTGACTAATCATCCCTCCAAAGGTCCCGTCCATCTGCACAGCTAGCACATAGTTCATCAGGCTGTCTTGGAAGATTGTCCAATTTTGTAACTAGAATTCCTTAGGAAAGGAGTCGATGCCCGGGGTCTTTTCGTCTTCCATTCCCTTTAGGGCTTCCAGCAGCTCATCAGTAGTCAATGGTGCCTCCATCGAGTCTCGTTCGGTCGTCGAGAGCTTCGCCGGCAAGCGCTGGAGCATCGTCTGCCTCGCGTGTGCGAGGCGATCATCGCCCCATTGGCCTGATTCCGATGTGTATACCTTTTGGTAATATTGGGCTGCGTAGTCAACTATGGCATATGCATTGGTTGTCGTTGGTAGGGATGGGTCGAAGGGAACCAGGAACTGGACTGTGCAGCACCGGTGCGTGGTTTAATAAGAATTCGAGTCGTGGGATCTGAGGACACAGGATATTATTCATATGAGATGCCCACCCCTATAGGCGATCTACCTTTTGACCCACAAGAGTGGGAATGGAAGGGCCGCAACCCCGTCCCGGTATGGCAATACTCAGTCAAGGAGGGATAAAAAAGGGTTCATGCCTTCCACCCCTCCACGGTGATTGTCCAGAACGGGTGGAAGAGAGATTCACCGATATCTGAGGAAAACCTGAGTCACATTCCATGGGCTACCTATGCTCGCATTATGCCAACCTCCCACAGAGCCCTTCAATGGCAAATAACCCATCGCTGTCTYCCGACGCCCGACTGGTTAACAATGAGATCTAACTTAGAGCAGGCGGGAGTCTTATATCCCATCTGCGCTCATTGTGGACCCGGCGCCCAACCAAGAAGGGCGGATCTCGAGCACTGCCTTCTAGACTGTCCACTGACGAAAAGAGTATGGCAATGGTGGGATGCRATGTGGCAYATGCTTACAGGCGTCGTCTTCCACTGGGATGTTCCTCTCATTTTGTTAGGGAAAAGTGAGAATATCCCTTCTGCATGGACATCCTTCCAGAGCAATCTGTTTAAACACATGAGGATGGCAGTGCTCATGGTTATATGGCGTGTAAGACGTTCAACAGAACGGCAAGAGGCGGCCTTTGGCATTTGTCAAGCCAAAGCTGAGCTGGTAGAAGTCATTCATGCCAACTTAGCAAAAGCCAGTAGAAAACTCATGAAAGCATTGGCGGCGGCCCGAGATGAGCACAATAGGAGGCAAGCTGTGTCCGCCTTCCGAGAGTTGTGGCTTGACCCCAGTTGAAGATGGGAGAGGTGAATGAAAATGGGAAACTGACATGGAAAAAACTGGGCCGCACAGGACGACCGGTGGTCTTACCGGGGTGCAGACTGTTTTCCTACACCACTGCCGGGTCAGGCACGGGATGCCATGGAAGTGCTGAATCCGATAGCTGTCACGCCTGCCCACGTCCACAATGGGCCGCCTTTCCAGCCTTCAAGAGAGGTGCAATCCCCCCTGATGCCCGCCCAAATGTCGCCCCCCGCACAGTCGGCCTCTTCCCCGGCCACACGGTCCCCCCCTACCCCACTGCCGTTATGCCCCTCGCCTCTTACCCCACCTCTGCCGCCTTTGTCCCTGCCGAGAGTCTCTCTCCGGCCCACCTCTTCCTCCTGTCCCCGCTCCTCGACCGCTTCAGGTACACGGCAATCATCCCTGCCACCTTCGCCTCCGCTCGATTCCCCACCCCTGACACCATCTCTACCTCCTCCGCCTCCTCCAAGTTGTCTACCCGATATCCTCCCCC